>CAWUFW010004486.1:600000-802500 GCA_963921515.1 Calotriton arnoldi
AGCGCGTGCACACTACACATCCACCATTGCATCCACATATGACACACAGGCCAAATCCTAACATCGCGGAACACATGTGTACACACCACCTGGGACTAGGAACCAACCACCCCGTCACGGCCCCAAAGCGCCGATGACGCCGCCACACATGCGCACAACGCAGAGGCCAACCGCAGCGCCATGCATGCGTCGCACACAGACACAGGGACACAACCAAGCAGCACACACACCAGCCCCACCCCGAACGCACATGACACGTGACAGGCCGGCCACAGACATGTCCCCAACGCCCAATTCACGGACAACACCCAATGCCACACAACCGACGCACACATGTCAGTTAAGTCACGCAACAGCAGGACACACCCCAGTGTAACAAACATGGCGAAGCACACAGCGGCGGCAACACCAACTAGGAGAAGCAGGGCTCCTTCGGGAAGAGGAACGCCAGTACCACACTGAAAAACCCATACCACCCTGCACATATGAACAAGACACATGAAACGGAACACCAAAGAGCCCGGGGACCGACAACAGGTGGCCCAAGAATTACATCCACACACAAGGCCCAACGCAGAGCGGAAAGGCAGCCTGCCGCCCACACAAGGGAGAGCAGACAGCACTGAATGACCTTCCATTCCAACACCGAAACCACAGCCCTACGACAGAAGCCGGTGAATACAGCCATTGTCCAAGAATAGACCAACACAGGCATGCCGAGGAGACCGACCACACGGCAGATAGCGCATATCACAGAAGCACACAACGGACGGGGAAGAAAGAAGAAAACACTCCCCCATGTCGGCCACATGCAAGTTAATTGGAAGGAGTCACACAGCACCGACCTTGAACTGTCTGAGAAGCATGTGGGAAGAGGGCCCGTGTCCTCCAAACAAGCCAACAGAACACAAGTCCTGTCTCCCCACGACTACACAGAGCTCACAGCAACCCCGGAGCGTGCACATTGCAGACTGCACACACAGCCGGAGCACGCCACCTCTACGAACCGCTGCGAAATGGCAACCGCAACACACCTACCCAACTACGCCGAAGAGCTCAAGCTGTACCAAACCAGCACGATACATACATTGGGATGCAATCTCCTGTCCCTGCTGAACGTAAGTTACCGACTGACTTACCGCATCACATTGTTCAGCTGCGTCATGCCCGTCTTCTACTGTCGGAGGTGTCCCTACCAGCATCCCGTCGAGATATGCCTCTCCAACCCGGCATGTCTGAAGGCGGACCTGCTACCACTACTCCTCCCTCTGGACGCACACGACAGGGCCTGCTCTGCCTATGGGGGCATGGCGTATGTGGCCAACATCGCACGCGCACTGAAATGGAACCACTGTGCCTCCACACGACGGATCATCGAGAACAGCTACATCGAATGTCACCCAGCATGCCCCATCTTGGTCCTCCAAGGGACAACCTACGAACAACACCTTGACAGCCACCATCCGCTTCATTGGCTGGCAAACATGTACACCACCAATGACATGGAAGCCCTGCTGGACGGCATCGCATACCTGTCAACCTGTAAATACGTCGGACCACAACGCAGGTTCCCCGAGTGACCTATGAAGTCCAACCCCGCACCCATGCTCAGCTTCCGCACGGACTGGCCAGTCACCACCACAACAGCCATACCAAACGACCGGCAACTGTAACCACACCATCAACGACATCGCCATGACATCGGAGATGACCGGGACATGCACACTGTTCCCCATCACATCCAGGAACACCGCATGCATCGTGGGAGGCAGTGGCATGGGCTCTGTGCATCGCACCCACATGGACGGAACTGCACGAACAACCAGGACACGACATGGATCCAGCGCACATGGACACACACACCGCTCAGTGGACATGAATAGGTCGCCTGGAGTCTGTGGGTGCTGCACCCCTCCCACCCCCGCCCCGGGAATCCCATACCAGGACCTTTGCATGGACAACAAGTGCATACAACAACAACACGACCCCAGTGACTGTGACATGTCCAGTAACCACCACAGTGCAACAACAAGTGGCACGCCGCTGCATGCACGCAAGCACATGCCCTGATGTCATCTCACATGCACGCGTGCATGAGGAACAACCGCAGCAAACCTGTCACATGGAACTGAGATGGACTGTGCCCATGATGCCGAGCGGTCTGGTAGGCTACATGTATACCGTCTGTGTCAAAGTCCGCAGCTCCGCAGCTATACGTAAATGTACATTAGCACAGCCTTGGCCAAGCAGATGTAACCCCACACCCTATCCCATTTGTAATCATGCTCAGTATATCCTCAACATGTATTCCGCTGCCAGTAGTGTCCACTATACTGCATCACAGAGGACAGAAGACTCAATATAATGTTTGAAACCAGAACTGTCTCCGCTGACTCATTTCACAAGTACGAATGAGAGAGGATGAGAGTATGTGAAGTACACGGCAGTCGTGACATGACCATGTAGTCCACTGGTATTGGATGTCAACGCAAATGAGTAGCACTACTGTGGAAGACACACATGTGTCGTGTGAAGTCGTATGGACGCAGTGCTCAGGTGGGTGGGTGCGACGGGTAGATGCGCACATGCCAAGTTGGAGCACGCCGTGTTGGGAGGGGTCATGAACAGTACACCACCGCTTCCCTGGGCATTGTGAGAGGACACCTGTCGGGGGAGTGAACACGTGTGTGCACAGCAGCCGGGCACACGTACAAAGCGGTACCAGGCGCACCTCAGCCCACCCTCTGTGGACAAGCTGGATCCTGTTGTGCGCCCGCCATGCCCCTTGACAAGGCACACACAGCCCCAGTCGACCAGGTGTAACCCCAACATAGTCAATCCGCACAGGCGATACAGGGCACGGGATGGCAGTGGAGCATGGTGTGTGAGAGGTCTCCTCGCGCTCCTCCTGGTCATATCACGCAGGCAATAGAACCTCAACGTCCAGCATGGCAAAAAGTCAAATGGAAGTGTAGGGGGACGCACCACAGCACGAGCAGCACTGACGTCACGGGAGGTGGCTCGCACCATCCCATCCATTGCCCATCATACCAACCACGCCACATGCCATTGCGACTAAGTGCAAGCGCGTGTGCCACCACCCCTGAGCCCTCCCCAGAGAGGCCAAAGAGTGAATGTGTGGGCCATCAGCCACAGACGGACGCAGCATGGCCGCAAGGGCAGCCACAGCCACTGGGTGTCGCAGGTGGCGGATCCGGAAGGCGAAGACTGTGATGCATAGTCCATGCAGGCCGGGTCTCCATTTGGGGCACCACGCAGGTGGACGGCGTCCCGCCACACATCATACCCTGAGACAGCCCACTCGTGCAACTGGACCCACACATACACTCCTTGCCCTCTCTGGTGCGAGCTTGGGGCTGCCTGTGCAAGCGCTAGCCTCGCAGGTGAGCATGCATATTGGGGGCGAGGGGAGGACATGAGGGCTGGGGCGAAGATGACTGTATCACTGTCAGTTAGTACAAGGGATGACCCAGATGTGGAAAGGAAGAGACGTGTCCCGTGTGTACTGCAACTAGTCGCCAATCCAACTACCCCCCATGTCCGGAATGTAAGCCCGCACCTAGGCCCGCCCATCCGCCACATCGAACATACCACCAGCACGACAACCTTCCCATTCGAAACACTGACTGGGGGTGGCGACCAGTGAACAATCATGTGTAGCCTACCCACGCGTACATGTGGGCCCTCCATGATCCATGTCACCTGCGGCAAAGACATGACATGCGCAATGAGGGAAGTGAGGAGAGCTGTCCGCCCCACTCGCAGAAGGTGCATCAGCTCCACAGACCCAGCAGCGAGTCCAGCAGGGGTCACATGTGCTGGGGCAGCTGTGCCTGGTGTGAAGGCACATGCATATAGACAGCACATCGACCAATGTGTAGTCTGCCCACATCCACAGTCCATCATCATGCGGACATAGGAATTGAACACAGGGCAACACATCTTAGTTGGTGCACCCACCGTGACCAACAATGCGCAATCATCGACGTACCTGCCCTGTGCATGGCCCCCACCCAACGGAGGCACATCCAGTGCCACCATCCCACACACACAAGCCTTCCACGGAACATGCTGTGTCCAATGGTCAGTACAGAGTCAGCGCCCATCTGGTGGATCCTGAACAGGAGACACATGCACACACATGCCAGCTCCCACTATGTACGACTGCCACCTGGCACGTGCAATGTAACCTCTCACCTGTGACGTGTGACTGCAAGCACACAGCCGTCTTGGCATGGGGCTGTCAATGTGGACACCAGTCAATGTTTCGGGAGCTGTGATCCGTACAGTGCTGTACATAGGGTGCAGTGCTGACACCTACTACTGTCTCATATCCCCTCGTGCCACAGGTCCCACTTGTATTGGCCGCTCAGCCCGTGCCCACATCGTCGTCGTCGTGTGCCATACTCATCCAGCCTCGGAAGCAGTACCATGCTCAGCAGACACTCATGTTGCCGTGGCGTTGCCGCTTGACGAATATGCAGTCAGTCCCCATCAGCACGCCCGCAAGTCATTGGGGCCTAGATCCCCATGTGCATGCACATGGCAGTGGTATGTCTCACTTGCCATTGCCATTGTTGTGAGACCTGTGTAAGTGTATTGTGGCCGTGCCGTCCCAGCTTGACAGCTGGGCTGTGGCCCATGTGCTTGCTCAGTCATGTCAGTGATGTGTATGCGAAATTGCTATGTGCCGTGTTGCTTTGACATGTGTCCTCTGCCATTTAACCCAGGCGGAGACCGAACATTGACCGCCCATACCAATTGCTGGCGGACATGGACGATACAGAGGTAATCAGGAAGTTTCGGCTGGACAGGCCAACTCTGCATCGACTGTGTGCCATGTTAGAGCCCCATCTCCGTCCCCGCAGGGTGTATCCGACTGCTGTCACCCCCACGGCTAAGGTGATGGCCGCCATGCATTTCTTCGCCACTGGGTCATTCCAGCACACAGTGGGCAGTGGAGGAGGGATGTCCCAGCCCATGTTCAGTAAGGTGCTGAGGGATGTACTGGCAGCCATGATGCTGTACCGGAACAGGTACATCAGATTCCCCAGGGCTCGTGAATTGGCGGCAGTGAAGGGTGCATTCTATGCCCTTGGCAGAATCCCACACGTCGTGGGAGCCATTGACTGCACTCATGTTGGCCTTGTTCCACCACAGGCCACTGAGCACCTGTACCGCAACAGGAAGCACACGCACTCCCTGAATGTGCAAGTGGTGTGCCTTGCGGACATGGTGATCACCCACGTGTGTGCAAAGTTTCCAGGCTCGGCCCATGACGCACACATAATGCGCAACAGCATCTTGCCACGACTGATGGCCAATCTGCAACAGGATCGTGGCTGTATTGTCGGTGAGTATGTGGAGTGGGGTAGCGTGCTGGTTGTGCGATGCTGTCCCCTGTCCAGTTGGAATAGCAACGGTTCTCTGTGTCCCTCACACCCAGGTGACTCTGCGTATCCGAATGGGGCATGGCTGCTCAGTCCATTGAGGAATCCTCGCACCCCAGCAGACGATCGCTACAATGAGGCACATGGGAGGACCAGACGTGTGGTCGAGCGTACCTTTGGCCTCCTCAAGTCCAGGATCAGGTGCCTGGACCACACCGGGGGTGCACTGGCGTACTCCCCACAGAAGGTGTGCCAGATAGTGGTGGCGTGCTGCATGCTGCACAATCTGGCCATTCGGAAGCAGATCCCCTCATTGTGGATGACGGAGATCAACCAGGGCCCCAGCCCGCAGACCAGGACAGCTCGAGTGAGGTGGACAGCGGAGAGGAGGAAGCTGGGAATGTGCGCCAGCAGCTCATCGCCCGCTACTTCACTTGACGGTGAGTGTCCATGTACGACGGATGATGTGTCTGTATCTATGCAGGTGTGTGTGTGCTGTGTCAGGGTGGCCGTATGTTCACTGCGTGCAGTGTGTCAACGCTCCATGGCCAGGGTAGTATGCCACTGTTGGTGACTGTGGCATTGTGCCCTATTGCTCTGTGCGATGTGTGTACATTGCTTGTAGTTGTTGACATGTACTGTGTGATGGGTGTGTGACACACTCATTGAATGTGCTCCTGTTCTGTCTCCCACCCCTAGGTCCCTTCAGGCCCTCCGGATTCCATTTCCATGCCACGCATCAGGTGCCTTTCCGCCCAAGGTGGCCGTTGTATTCCGTACAATAAAGACACAGGGCACAAACAGCAGTTAGTGAAAAAGGTGCATTTATTACAAACTGTGACATGTGATTGTGTGTAAGGTGATGACAAAAGTGGTGCGTGCAGTGACAATGAGCTGTCGGTCATGGCTGCGTGATGATCAGGGTGTACCCACTGGTTCTATGTCCATAGTCCAACACACACATGCCATCCAGATGGCTGTGTGGAGTGGGATCGTAGAGCAAGTCAATGCAGTGGCTGGTCAAGGAAGGCTGGCGGAAGGCTGGCTGGCTGCCTCACTTGCGACTGGAGCGTGCGAAGTCCTCCCGGGAGATCTGTTTCCTCTTCAGACGGCCCCTTCCACGTTTGGGAGGGGGTGTGTGGTGGCGACCTGCTGGTGGTGGGTGAGGTGTGCTCACTGGCTGTGGACGCAGGGGAAGTGGACACTGCTGCCCGAGCCTGCGCCCTAGCAGGTGGTGGCGGAGGTGGTGTTGCTGGCCTTGCCTGTGACCCCACCGCCACCACCAGCTGGCCCATGAGGTCCACGAGTTGGTCCATACGGGACACGAATTGGCCCATATGGGCGTCCATGGACCTCAGCACCCCCAGCACCTCCCGCGTGTCAGTAGCAGACCTGGCCCATTGTCCTTGGGCCTCTTCATAGGCCCCAAGGACTCTGGCCATTTGAGGCAGGGCATGGCTCCCAGGGGAGGCTGGCGTTTCCCTGACCCTGCTCCTCCTACCAGTCCTGCTGCCACCGGCCTGCCCACTAGCCACATTGCTCACCACGGTCCTCGCTGTGGCTCCCAGGGTGGATCCAGTCGGCCGGGCCACCACCTGCGCTGGGGCTGGTGCCAGCGAAGACGTGGTGGTGGTGGAGGCGGTGGTGGTCGGTGCGGCGATGGTGGCGGTTGCGGCAGTGGTAGTGGCCGCAATGACCGTGGGTGTGGCCGCAACGACAGTGGCAGCAGGGGACTGGGACTGTTCAGCATCCCTGGATGATGGGTTGGTGGGTAGGAGGGGTCCTGGGGAGCGGCTGGGCCCTGCCACGCCAGATGGGCCAGCTTGGTGGTCCGTGTCCGAAGAGGTGGACAGATCCTCCAGATCCGTGTGTCCTCGTTGGGGGCTTGTAGGCTGGCTGTGCTGGCTGCTGTCTCCATCCCCAGCGTCCAGCAGTTCGTCACCTGTGGAGAGAATGAGATTTGTTATTGTGTTGCACCTGGCGAAGTATGTATTAGTCGTCTGACATTGGCAGTTCGTGCAATCTCGTACATGGGTTTCCCGGAGGCGAGTGTGTGGCTGTGGCATCTGTAGGTGTGTGTGCTAGGCAATGGGACTGTGTGCTGTGCACATGTGGCATGGGACGGATTGGCCATGCCGATGGGTGTGTTGCTTTGCCCCTACTCATTGTGACTCTGGTGTATGCGGGCTCCTGGCCCATCCTGGGTCTGGTTTGTACTTTGCTTTTGGAGTTCAAATGGAACGCTTAGGAACGCATATGGCAACATGGGGGCCATGCCCCAGATTCGCATTTGGGAGGGAATATGCTTTTGGGGTTCAAATGGAACGCTTAGGAACGCATATGGCAACATGGGGGCCATGCCCCAGATTCGCATTTGGGAGGGAATATGCTTTTGGGGTTCAAATGGAACGCTTAGGAACGCATATGGCAACATGGGGGCCATGCCCCAGATTCGCATTTGGGAGGGAATATGCTTTTGGGGTACATGCTGTGAGCCATGGGTGCCGAACGTGACATGTGTTGTGGCAGCATGACAGTGCATGGTCTGGAGGTGTGTGCATGCCTGACATGCCCTGCATATTTGCTGTCTGTTGTGGTTACTGGACATGGCATTGGACGCATCGTTATGAGTGAGTGATAGTTGTGTGCCAGCCAACGTATTGCAGTTGTCCCATCTCCTTGGTGTGCGTGCTGCCCTGTGCCATGTGCATCACTGCAGTGCTCGGGGGTGTGGCCCATGTTGTGTGTTGTTGCTCACAGTGTGTCGTGCGCTTAATTGACTTCTGGCACATGGTTGGTCATGGGCATGTGTCTTAGCGTGACTGCTGTATGTGTGGCAGCTGTGCGGATGACATGCCTTTCATGAGACTGGGGCTGACGGATGGGATGGATGGTATGTTGTATGTGCATGGTGTGTCTGTGTGTTTGATGGGTTCAGTGGTGTTCGTGTGCATTTATGTTGTTCCGCTCTGTTGCGTCTAGTGTTGTTTGTCTTACATAGGCGTAGTTGTGGGGTGTGTGGTTGACAGGCAGTAGGGGCTACATGGACAGGACTTCAATGGTGTTTCGGTTGTGTGTGATGAGTTGCACAGTGGCTGCCGTGTGGGACTATATTCAGTGTGGCTTGTGCATGCAGACGTGGCTCCTTGGGTGTTGCTATGTCTGTGATGGGTCATGTGGGGTGTGAGTCTGCTGTTCATGTCCGTGTGCACATTGTTCACTTGTTCGTGACGGTGGGCGGTGCTGCGTGTTCGTGTGCTACGTGACATGTCCCATGTGTTGGTGGTGTTATGGTCCTCATGCCTCCAGTAATCCAGCCCTGTCCAATTTCCCACCTGCAAGTTGTTCGTGCGTGCACTGTACTGGATGCCACATGGCTCTTAGCGGGGGTGCTCCATGTTGCAGGTCTGTGGGGGTGGGGGGTGTAGTGGGTCGTGGGGGTGGCTGTACACCCACTGACACCGATTGCTGTGGACCGTGATGTCTGCCTTTCGGCTGTCGTTGTGCACTGCGGTGGCTGACACGTGGGTGTGGGGTGTGGGGGATGCTCCTCCTTGCTGTGCTGTGGGACTGGGGCCTGGTGTGTGTTGTACTTGGGCTGTCCACCGTCCCACCCACTGCACTTTGTGTTCCTGCCACTTACCTGTTACTTGTCGGTTGGTGCAGCTGTGCCTGACACATGGGTGTGGGGAGTGCTCCACCTTGCTGGTCTGTGGGAGTGGGGGCCTGGTGGGTGTTGTACTTCAGCTGTCCCCCTCCGACCCACTGCACTTTGTGTTCCTGCCACTTACCTGTTACTTGTCAGTTGGTGCAGCTGTGGCGGACACATGGGTGTGGTGGGTGCTCGTTGTGGCGCTTCTGGCATATTTGGGGACCTGTTGGTGGTTACGTGGCTGGCTTAGTGTACACATGTCCCCACGCATCTTACAGTTGTTCGGTTTGGCCTGTGTGTGGTAGTGTCTGTTGCATGTGCGTGTGATGTGTTGTGTATTGTGTGCTGGACATGGGGGTGTTTGTCCCTGGGAGCTGTGGCATGGTGGTTGCGCATGTGTGTACATAGCGGTGTGCTGGTATACATTAGTTTGTACTTACCAGCCTCCACTCCCTCTGCTAATCCGGCGAGGATCTCCGGATGGATTACGACTCGCACCTTCTCCTCCCACGCTTTGAAGGTCTTAAAGAGCGCGGGATTCCCTCCGCCAGTGACGGCAGCCAGCTCTCTGTTTTTGCCCTCCTTCTTCTTGACCAGGCTCTTTACGTCATTCCAACGTTTGTTTATCTCGGTTCTGTTCCTGGGCAGGGTCCCGACTGCATTGACCTGGTCTACGATCCGGGTCCACATTCTGTTTCTGGTGGCTAGTGGTGTGTGCTGGACCATGTTCCCATAGATTTGTGGGTACACCTTGATGATCTCGTCGACCATGACCGTCAGCTCCATGGGCGTGAACTTGGGCATCCTTTGTGGTGCCATGGTGTTTGTGGTGCTGGTGCGGTGTGTGTTGTGTAATGTGCAGGGGGTTTGTGGTGCCGGTGTTTGGTGGTGGTGGTGGTGGTGGTTGTGATGTGTGCGTTTCTGTGGTGTGCTGCTGTCCTTGCTGTGTCACTGTGTCCTCTCCTCTCCTCTCTGGTTTGCAATGTAGCAAGGGGTTGTGGTCTGTGGGAGTGCTGCTTTTGTACTCACCTATGTGGGTGTGTCCTCATGGTCTGTTGTTTTCAGGTGTGTTGTGTCTGGGGTTCTGGCCTTTGTATTTTTTGTTTGTCCGGGGGTGTTTTCGGGATGTGTACTGTGCTTGTGTATTTGTGCGTGCCTTGCTGTGTGGACTTGTTGGCCATGTTGTGTGCTATTGGTTTTGTGTGCGGATGGTTTCTGTGCAGGTACGTGGGCGCCATGGCTTCTGCCGTGTCGATTCTCATCGGCGTTGTTTGCGCTGGCGGGCGGTATATTTGTTGTTTTTCCGCGCTCATGGCGGTGCGATCGTAATTTCACGTGCGGTGTGTCGGCCGTGTGGGCGGGCGGTTTTGTGTTGTCGTGCGTGTTTCCGTCCGTGGCGGGCGGTTTGACTCCGACTCGGACGATGGCGGGCGGTATTTTGTATGATTTTTCGCCGATGGCGGTTTTCAGTTTGTGTACTCATAATGGCGTGGTCGGTGTTCAGGCGGTGTGTGCGGGCGGATTTTTGCCGCTTCCATGCCTGGCGGATTTTTTTACGCCGGGTATCGTAATGTGCCCCTTAGCCTTGTCTTTAATGCCTATGGCTGTGACACGGTCGAGTAGAGTGGAGTGATCGACCGTGTCAAATGCAGCCGAGAGATCCAGCAGTACCAGGACTGCGGCACCTCCCTCGTCAAGAATCATCCTAATTTCGTCGGATGTCTTGATGAGGGCGGTTTCAGTGCCGTGGCACTTCCTGAAGCCGAATTGGCCAGCTGGGTATTCATTACTTTTTCGATGCTCTTTGCAGGGAGGGGGAGGCCTGCAATAGGTCTGTAGTTCTTAATGTCTGTAGGATCAAGATTAGATTTTTTTAGCAGTGGTTTGATGATGGTTTCCTTCCCTATGGAAGGGTATATTCCTGTTGTGAACATTGAGTTGCAGATGTTGGCAAGTTCGGGGCCTATGATCTCCGGCATAAGTTTTATTATGGAGGGGGGGCATGGGTCGTCAGGGGAACCAGATTTAGTAGAGGATATAAGGTCAGTGATGTGTTCTGTTGTGACCTGATTAAATTCTGAGAAAGAAGCAAGATTGGAGATGTGAGTAGGTGCGATGTTAGAGGTATAAGAGTCATCATTAGTAGTGATGTTTTGGAGGTTTGTGGAAGAAAGGGTAGAGAAGTTGGAGTAGATATCAGTGACTTTTTCTTGGAAGAACGTAGCGAGAGAATTACAGAAATATTTTGTAGGGGGTATAAGGGAGCTAGTGTCTGGTCCTGAAAGCTTAGTAACTACCTTGAAAATCTGTTTTACTAATAAATAAAAAATAATAATTAATTTATTATAATTAAATTACTTCCCACCCTATTCCCCTATAAACCCACAGCCCACTACAGAACTAAAAAATGCAAAATTTAATTAAAATAAAATTAATAACTACTAAAAATGTAACACATATATTAAAAAACAAACGCAATACTTACATACTTACACAAAAAATAGTTCACATACTTTAAAAATACATACTAAAATTCATAACACTAATTAAAACATTGATATTTGAAACAACTATATTTTTTCAAACGATATTAATGACTTCGATATTTTCAAAAACGATATTTCTTACCTCCAAGGCGATATTCTTTACCACAATATTCTTATTGTCGATATTTCTGCATCACAATATTTCCAACTTGATATTTGTGTATGTCGACATTTCAAACTCGATATTCTATCTGTGCACCCTGCAAATCTTTCTAGATATGGGTTTGCATCAAAATCCATTTGTGTATGCACAGAAATAGCAATGCATTACTCAAGGAATGCCTACTTGATGCAAAGGAACGCAAGTTAGGGGTATGCCCTGCAGTGCGTTACTGTTGTTTTACAAAGCAACACAAATACCCATTTGCATCGCTTAAATACCACAAAAGAAGTTGCTTCAGGTCTACATCAAAAAAGTGACGCAAACGTAACCGATGCAAAATCTTTAAAAATCTGGGCCGGAGTGCTTTAGAGCCTTCTCACACCTCATTCAAACCATGCTCACTATGTGAAATATGTAATTTTCCACCTTAAACCCTGTGCTAGTATACTCTTAATCATAACTTCATCTCAAATTTTCTTAAACTCATAAACCCCCCAAAGCCAACCTTTTTATTTCCTTTCTACATTGAACCAGTACAACACCATTTTACCACTAGTTGCAATTTTTTTCTCTTCTGTAAAACCAGCACAATATAATACCATATTCACCAAATATTGCTAGCATTCACCTCACATGGTAAGTTATAAGTGTAAAAGAGTGGTGGTAGGTTTTTAAAAGTGTCTTTTTGGTTCAGCTCATTCTTTTTCCTTCTCTTTTGTTATATTTTTGTGAATTATAACCCTTTGTCCACTCAATGCACAATCTTCATTTTACTTTCCAACTTTAATTACTAATATGTAGTTATACAACCGTTTCAAATTGAACTAACAGTAAATTGACCCCGCACTACTATACATCAGTTTCCTAGCCAGCGAAGTATGAGATTCTGCAAATGACTTTGAACCAGTAGCAATGCTTGTGACTTTATCTTTTTCAATCATAATTCACAAAACAAATGGCATTTACTCAGTACCTAACCTACAGTTTTATTTCACTAACAGCAACCAATCACAAATTTAGTGACCTAAAAAACGTTTTTCTTCTTCAAAGTACATCTCCTCCAAAATCATGAAGTGCTGAAAATGGTAGCTTGACAACTGGTTGACATGTTTGTAGTGAGATGGATGGAATACACAATGATATCCTTCGTTGTGACAACTACCATTTCCAGGACTTCATGATTCAGTTGTAGCACAATGACATTGGCAAAATAGCTCTGGCTTGATACCTTCCATTTTGGACAATCAGATTCCACATATTCAAGAAACCTTTCCCTTTCCACCAAAATAAACACCAACATTTTGGCAAAAAATAAAGATTATGGGTTCACTGGAATGGTTCAACTTCGCTGAACATACCGAGGATAGTGCTTAATTTTTTTTAATGACAAATGTGATGATGATCATGAACAATTCTCAAGTGACTTTTGTGCAAGTAGGCTGCTTGGAAGCTTTGTAGTGACTGCAATAACCCCCACCACTTTCTTGTGCCAAGCAAAGATTGATGCTTGTGCTGAATGCACTCCAGGTCCAAATTTACTAAGGGTTTACACTGGCGTGAACATGACACAGAGCGATGCAAGGTGATGCAAAGCAGTACATACTATCTGCAATCTAGCACAAATGATGATTTGCAATGGAAACGTTAATGTTTCACAGTGTCAATAGTGCATTGTATGTATTTATGCATATTTGAATGTGTTATTTATACTGCACAAACTTAGCTAAAAGACAGAGCAGTTTGTAGAGGCTGTAACGTCTTCCCCAGCCTGGGTACCCACCAATGACTACGCCACATGCTCAGCTTAGTATTACACATCTTTATTCATCTGCATGTAACTGCAAACTCAACATTCTAAACCAGTCTTCATTGCATTCTGCTCTAACACTTATGCCACAGTTCTACAGAGTCCAAAGGACCAGGTGCCAAAAGGGATCCATCATTTCTAACTCGCTACATCTCCCCCTGCTAAATAAAAAAACGTTTCTTTTTTTACAAACTAGATATATAGATAGACATATACAATTAGATCTCTTCAATAAATCTTTTGGGTGCTTTAATTGTTCAACCTGATCTTGTTCTCCGAAACTGGGAACTGTCATCACCAATGTTCAAGATCTGCGTCAGCTGTGTAGAGGTAACAGCAGTCACTGATGTTTCAGACCCAGTCTCTCCTTCAACAGTTAGATCTGATGAAAGATTTGTTAGGTGCCTAAAGTGGGAAGAGTCTCTGGTAATAGACTTCCCAGGGTGCTGGGTAGTCACCATGTGTCCCTTGGTAGAAACCATTTGGAAAGGTTCTGCATCGAATGGAGCATCAGATTTCCTTCTCCGCATCTGTTGTGCGAGCACTCGATCTCCTTTCTTAAAGACAATGTTCTTCACACAACGTCTTTGTTCAGCATATCTTTTTATCTTTTATTTGTTCGCCAAAACCTCATGAGTTGCTTTCTCATCTTTCTTTCTCTGATTGGTTCATTGAGGCAACTTGGTGTTCATTGCTCTCCTGAACATCAATATTGCAGGACTTTCATCTGTGGTTGAATGGGGTATTCAACGATAGGCTCTAAATGTTTCAAACTGTGCTTCTCAAGAGTAGCTTGTTGCACTGGTTTCTTTAGCGTACTCATAAAATGCTAAACAAGTCTGTTGACCTGCAGCCACAACGGTGTGCCTTCTGATGCTTTATATTCAAATACTCAATTAATGGGTGATGTCCATTGTCGAGTGGACCAAAAAAGTCAATGGTGATTCTCTCCCATGCACACTTCAGGAGTTCTTACATGTTCAATGTGTGTTAAGTAGTTTTTGTCAAAAAGCAGTTGCACAGATGACAGGCCTTTAATTCCTTTTCAACCCTGTCATCAAGCAAAGGAAACCAGGCTCGATCTCAGAGAGCTCGTTTTGTGGCAGTGATTCCACAATGTCCTTCATGGGCCAGTTCAATTATTTGCTGTTGCAGATTCTCTGGAATCAGAATTCTGGACCGTCATTGTATAACTCCTTCCTGAGTTATGGAAAATTAGGGGCTCATTACGATGCCAGATGGAAAAGCCTTCCGTCCTCCATGGTGTCGTAAAAATACCTCCCACATGACCCGCGGCATTTCCGTTGGCCAAATTACGATGCAATGTACGCAAAACCACACTGCGGCGGACGGATGTCACAAAATACCGTCCACCACGGTCGGAAAAGCTGCAAATCTGACCGCAGCGGATGGGGAAAGCTGGCCAGCGGCTTGAAAAGGCCACTCCTGCCGCGGCATGACCGCACCGCTAATTATGATGAGAATGAGGAGCTGGCAGACCGAGCACTGCGTCCGACCGCCGCGCATGCACATAGGCCAAATGAATGGCGGACGGAACCAACTCCACAACAATGCCCGAAGTGTGCCTGTGCTCCCTGCCGCCCTCAATCACAACACACACGCCACAATGATACACCCCAACTTGCTCCTGGTAAGGAAAGCCATGCGCAGCATGGAAGAAACATCTGGAGGTCACCACTCATGTTGACACACCCACATACCACAGTATGAAACCAACCCCTTCCTGGACCAGCATCCTTTGCACACCACAAGCCGAGACAGAGAGACAGGACACACTCACACACTTCACATATCTCCACCACTACCTTGCACCCTGCACCCCTCATTCAATTGCACCATGCCCCCCAAGACAATGCCCAAATCCACCAACTCAGAGTTGAGAGTGACGGTAGGCGAGACAATCAGGGTAGAACCACATTTGTCTGGGCACCTGGTCCAACACACCCTACTTGCTCACAAGACTCAGATGTGTGCAATGACCCACAGCAAAGTCAATGCCGCAGGGACCACCCTATGCACTGTGCGTGACCTCAGGAAGCGGTGGTGCGACCTCAAGGGACAGGTCAAGCAGCTGCTACAGGGAGGGGTGAGTCACCCCACGGCGAATCTTCAGACACCTCTGAGCATGCAGCAGGTTCCCCCCCAGCCAAACGGCAGAGGGGGCATCTGAAAAAGACCCCGTCAGGATCACGTGGCACAGCACCGTGCCGTACCAGTTCTCGGAGCAACCGCTGATGTCACCACTGTAACACCGAGCACTGACTGTCGTTGTAAATACCAAGCCACCTTGCCACAAGGATGGGAGTGTCCGCTTGGACTTTGGAACACTACCATTGTGTGTCCTCCCCTAACTACCCGTGTACCATTACCTCCTACTCCACCCCTCACCTGTCACACATCGCAACATAATCACAAATCACAACAGTATGCCTTCGTGTCAAAAGCATTCTCATCACAGTAAGTGGCATGTTGACTCACAATGCAATGTATCCGAATTTGTAAAAGCGAAAATCCATTGAGAGAGTGGAGGTACCTGGAAAGACACAAGGAAACAACAGTGCGTTGCCACATTATGCAATAACCGCAAAAGAACACCACGAGGCAACACTGTACAATATGCATTACAGACAAAACCGGCAAACACCATCAACATGGACAGCAGGGGTACTGGAGCACACGACTGCACCTCCCAACACACTTTCGCCCTTAGCATCCTGGTGAATGCAGTCCAGTTGAAAAGCTTACTTCTGTCACCATTGTCGTGTGTCACCTAGGTTGGTGCAGGTCAGTGCTGTGAATCTCTAGACACATCTGTGTCGCGTTATCCTCCCACATCAGTAGGGGTAAGATACATTGTGATCGGTGTCTGCTGAGGAAGCAGCCAGATTCTACTCGGGTCTCTGTACCTCTCCCTGCCCAACTCAGGTGAAACACCTCAGTCACATGACAAGTAAGCATCATGACTGAACTGCATTTACCAGAATGCCAAGGGGTGAACTGTGCTGGGAGGTGAAGCAGTGTGCTCCCATCCCCCTAATAACATCATCATGGACATGACGGAAGTTGTCACAGATCACACAGCGCAGAACAATTAACTCCTTAGCAGTGTGCCCACAAGAGCCAGCATCACAACACATCCTGTCATGTGGACGATGGTGACATTATCGCTTTCACACACTCAAGTACTGTTGCACAGGGATTTTCAAGTGACATGTACGGTCTATGCATGTTTACCCACATGTACACCAGTCCCTGACAACATGCCCACGCTAAATCTGTTTTACAAACGAAGTTATCTTCTCCTGAATGAGCACACCTGCTGCGGTCACAGGGCAGGCATCGCGTATATAGGAACTGTTGCCCAACGTGTTCCTTGCTGTAGCAATGTTCTCCTAACTCCCCCATATGTGATTGTGGATAGTCATTTGTGGCCTCACATTCCCACAGCAAAAGCATACTTCAAGAAGTGTGCAGGCACAATGGGCCTCTGTTCAGACAAGTAGTCGCTCCCACATCAGCCCGGAGACCTTCGGATTCCAGGTGCCTTGACCCTCCCGTGCGATTCAGTCACTACTGAACACGGCACTCCCACTTTTTTCCGGGGGACTGACACAAGAATCATCGAAAGCCTCTGATACTGAAGGCTGTTGCATATTTTTTTAAAACATGTGGGCTCTGGCCTTGTCCCTTCGTTTCATGCAATTCCTGGAGTTCCACCGGGTGTCATCCCTCCAATTTCCAGACTGCATTTAGCGGTCTGATATCACTACTCGTGGCTGTACAGCTGAGCGCTGGTTCTAAGAGTGCTCTCACGCCATGTCTGCCCATCCTATGGTCCAGTCAAACCTCGGTCAGTTGCAACTGTACCGTGCCCGCATGCAGCTCCTCTTTGGATGTGTCCCATTAGCTGTGCTACGCATCAGTTATAGGCTAACCTTCCGCTATGCCTATTTCACCTGCGTGCAGCCTGTGTTCTACTGCCGAAAGATGCCCCTTTCAGTGGTCCCTGGATGTCTGCCTTTTCAACACATCCCTTTCTGCCCTGGATCATGAGCTGTGGGTGAATCCTTTGTTGGTCCATGATCAGTACTGCTCCGGTGATACACGTTTGTGGGATGCCTTCCAATGTGTCAGACAGGCTGACAGCTGCACCTGTGCGATTGCGCAAATGCTCCTGTGCCATGCCTACATCAAACCTCTCCCTGGGTGCCATGGGATGCTCCTTTCATCCTCGTGGTGCGCGGAGCACAACTGTGCCTTCATACTGCTGGTTTGGATGGCGGTCCTTTTTGCTGGAGATGAATTGGATCGTCTTTTGGAACTGATTGCCTTCGAGGATACATGTGCCTTCTTGGATTCGTAACTACTTCAAATTCAATGTCCTTTTAACTTTTTCACGCCTACTATCATGAAATGTCATTCAGCTCTCTGACTTTTGCCCTATCTGCATTTGCTTTGACTCTGCTGACCTCTGCGGTCAGTTTCGCTTGATACCACAGACCTGAGCAATGGGGAGGCTGTCATCTGACCGTCATGGACATTGTCGACTGGCATGAGCCCGGCTTCCATCAAGCAGCTGTAGCACACGAAATTCACATGGCGTAGTCGTTTTGCAAGTACAATAGTATTTGTCTGTCAAATGAGAAGTGTCTGCAGAGCTTGTTCTCGGCGCGGTCCAGGAGCACTGCCTGTACATTCTGTCGGAGGGGATTGTCCATTGTTATTCTGTTCTGGTCAGGCCCTAGCACCCACACTCAACAAGGTGTCACTGCTGCTAGAGGACATGGGTGCCTTTTAGATGTCATGGGGAGGCGGGCTAGTTGCCCCACACTTTGAGAGTGATCCATCCAGTGATGTGAGCGACACAGCACATGGGATATACATTTCTCCATGTACTGGCTGAGCAATGGGTCTGCTGGCACAGCCCATAGACCCGGGACATCTCATTTGACTCCTCCCAGCAAGGGGTGGGGGGATATGCTTGTGGGTCTTCATCCAGAGGGATTATTGATATGACATCTTGCTTCATGTGTTATGGATGTGTCACTAGGGAAACTGTATATGTACTCATACATTCTCAACTTCTTGTGGCACGTATGTTGCCTGTCTTGTGACTGTAGTAAATAAAGCACATTTCAAAGCGTGTCTTGTCTGCAACTTATCGACTTGTGTACAAGTGCTTGCAAACCTCTGAGTGAGTGGGAGAACTAGTGAGGCACTATAGCAATTGGGTCCGGTGCTAATGGGTGTTTCGGGGTGCTCAGTCCCTGCCTGCCCAAGTTCTCCAATCCAGCGCATGGTCCTATATGTGTACAAAATGCCAGTAACAGATCTCAAACTTTGTTCGACAACATCAAGGCACGCAGACACAGTCATAGTCGCTCATTGTTCACTTACACTAAACGGAACTAGTTGACGATGAGCTGTTGTCGCTGGTCAAGGCCTTCTTCCTCACCACTGTCATCGTCACTGGGCATGTGTGGGTTGGGTGCGGGGGGTTGCTGCTGTTAATCGTCGGCCAGAATCAGGGGGATCCTTCTGCACATGGCCAGGTTGTGTAGCATGCAGCAGGTGACTAACATCTGACATACCTTCTGTGGTGAGTACTTAGGTGCACCACCAGTCTGGTCCAGGCACCTAAATCTTGACTTCAGCAGTCCAGAAGTGCGCACCAACACATGACGTGTCCTCCCATTTACATCATTGTATTGGACTTCCCCCGGCATTGTTGGATTCCGCAGTGGGGACAGCAACAATGGACGATTGGGATGCCCAGAGTCACCTTGTTGTGAGACAGACAGGCAAACAGTGTGATCTGAATGTGTGGGGAGAGCAGCATGTCACACATACATCACAGTCATTGACACAGCCCACTCACCAACAAGGCAGGCCCGCTCAGGGTGCAGATTGGCCATCAATTGGTTTATGGTGCTGTTCCGCAAGATGTAGGAGTCATGTGCCGAACCAGGATACCTTGCACACAAGTGTGAGATGATCTGATCCGCTTGGCATACCACTTGTACGTTGATGGAGTGGTAGTGTTTGCGGTTCCTATAGATGTGTTCACTTGCCTGTGGTGGAACGAGGGCAATGTGGGTACCATCAATGGCTCACACAACATTTGGAATGCCTCCCATATCATAGAACTCCCCCTTCACAGCTGCCAATTCATCCCTCCTCGGGAAGTGGACAGGTCTGTCCTTGTAAGGCATCAATGCTGACAGGACGTCACGCAACACCATGCTGAACATGGGCTGTGACATCCCCTCGGCGCTGGCCACAGTGTACTGGAAAGACCCAGTACCGGAGAAATGCAGTGCAGCCATACCCTTCACTGTAGCAGACAATGCAGTCGGATATTTTCTTTTGGCCTTCAAATGGGGCTCCAACTGGGCACATGGGTTTCGTAGTGTGCGACGATCCAAAGGGAATCCCCGGATGATTTCGATGTCCTCCATCATCGTAAGGTCGGGACAGGGTGAAAGATGGGTGGTCTACTCCTACGTATGTCAGGGTACACAGGCATGGGCTGAGTTCTAGATGAAATGTGGTGCACAGCTTACCCAGAGACTCGCACAACCACAACATTGACAGGCATCATGGTCACGTGGAATGCACAAGTGACCTGCATTCAGACGTTTTTCTTCACTCACTCGACATACTGACACTATGACATCCAAAGAAGTCGATGTGTATGGCATGTAGTACACTGCTACATCATGGATGAGCTGCCCTGGGGTCAGATGGCACGGCACTGGTGTTTCACAGCATCAGTGCTGAGTTGCATGTTGCTGCTGTCACTGCACGAGCGCAAGCTTCAGTCCCACACTACGCAACACCATTACGGGATGAGGGCAGTGAGTGTCATCTGGACAACGCTACATGGTTGTTCAGCACGGTGAACAGACACGTGGACATTATGGGGTCAGTCCTGCATGAGTGTGTGTGGAATTTGCGTAACAGATATTGCAATGTTCACCTGTATGAGGCACACATGCACATGGATTGTGTATACATGCCAAATGAGCGATGAAGTCGGTCAGAGCTATGTTTGTTTGTTCCACATGTGCACTCCTATGACGTGTGGGTGAACATTGACAGGCAATGGCAGCTGTGCACACTGCACGCAACACCAGTACGTGTGTTGGGAGTGCTAGGGGTTACAAGTATGTCTGATTTGCAGACAGTGGACACCTCTTATTGTCTGTCTACGTCACTGGCCCTTCACAAGTCGACCCCTGGCCAAGGGACGCCAGTCAGTTGTCAAGGGATGTACAAGCGATGTTCACAGGTTGGATGTTTCATTACACAACATTGGTACAGTGCGAGAGATCTTTGTCCTTTTAGACTCCTTCCCTCATTTCGGTACATGCTGGCCACGGGGCATGACTATGTATGTACTTTCACTCTCCTTTTCTGGGCATGTGTGTGTAGACTTGACTCAAGGGTCACACTATCTCATGCCTTCACAGTGTAGTGACCAGCTGGTCACTGTTCTAGTTGTTCTGATGTACCAGCCACTCCCAGAGGACTGGCTTACCCCCCACCCCACAGACACCCAGCACAGACGTCACTGGACATGTGACCCTGCCAACAAACGGGGCCGGACGCACGTGCCCTGGGCCAGTTCTCCTATACATGGACGGTGTCTGTGTGGTTACTTTATATGCATGGGTGCACCAATCACTTTAGGAAAATGAGTTGTGATGGGTGATGCAATTCGCATGGTACCAATGCAAATGCAGTATGTGTTCGCATGTGCGGTAGCTGGCATCCGCGGCGAGGACACGCATTGGCCGCAATTGGATGATGCAGGGTTGCGGTCGCAGCTTTCCGGCCGCCGAGGTGTGGCAACCACTATGCGAATGAGCCATCAGGCAATGGGGCCCTTCGGCGTACATATTTTGATGTTGCGTGTGCACGCTCTGCTACTGCGGGGCTCGGCATTGGCCCCAATTGCCTTCAGGGGCACCGAGGGTCACTCATGGGGATGGGGTGGGCCTCGCACTTTGCATTTGGCAGGTTGCCACATTTATCGTGGTGCCGCCACGCTTGCTGGGAGTTGTAGTTGTTCAGGGGTTGCATGCGTGGAGATGTTTGTTACGTACCTCTGCTGTTGGGCACAGCGGCGTCTTGTCTGCGGGAGGTGCAGCAGGTAGTGCAGCGGGAAGGCCTGTAGCATTGTATCCATGGCGGCTCCTGTGATTTAGATGTGTGCTGTATCAGCTCTTCCTCTCCGTTGTTGTGTTTCTGCCATCCGCAATGTGGTGGTTTTTACGCAGCTGTGGGAAGGGCTGTTTGCCACATCGTAATCTGTTTGGAGGACAGAACGTGTTTCCGCATGCCGGTCCTGCTCTATTGGCACCGTCCGCCACCCTTGCGTACGCAAAAAACGTGCGGAGCCTGACAGACCGCGGCAGACAGGAAATGGCCTCTGTGGGACCATTGTAATTTGATGGTTGCAATGACCGCACCTGGGGCGGGAAAATGAACGATTTCCGCCACCGCCACCAGCACGGATGTGCTTCTGTCCGACGAGCCCCTTAATCTTTGACATTTTTGTATTTTTGATATTCACCATCACTGGTGAGCGGTCAAGTGTGTTGGTTCCATTGTTGATGTGTAATTATATCTTTCAACTTTAAAATGTCGCTATCATGGCACATGGCAGTGATAATCTGGGCTAATGAAATAGTAGCTGGTGTGTTTGATTTTACAATGAAGTTGATATATGCCTCAGCCGTCTTGGATGGAGTACTATGACTTTATATAGGCACTTTGGAAAAGTAGTCCACAGGGTTCTGATCCTTTCCTGGACGATGCACAATGGTATAATTGTACTCTTGTAACCGTAGTTCCCATTATTCAATGTGAGGAAGCATTTTGGCCTTTGGATTGCAAATATAGTAACCGTGGGTAATGAACTCCGCTCCGCCAGCGGAGATTTGTTAACTACGCATTACATTGAAAACACAGAATTCATGCAATAACTCCAGCTCCGCCACATAGCAGAATTAGCTACTGCACAAACAACCCTTTGATAAATCAACTTTACCTTCACATGCTAAAAAACATATAACCAATTCACAAAAGTGAACTTTGAAAAATATACCAGGCAATGAGAGAGGTGATGATTTTGGGGTCACCCCTAACCTAGGGGGAGGGCAAGCAGATGCCTTGAACACAAAGAGCATATCATGCTGAACGATTTGGTAGTGGTCCCATCTTCCTAGGACCACCCCAAGCAAAGTTATGGGCAAAAATACAATGCCAACCAAAGGCCCAGCAAAGCATTATGGGGCGAGATTCTAGTGTGCAGTGAATATTATAGTATTAGCTCTCAGCTGAGTCGGAGAGCCTGCCCCTTGAGGAATGTTTTGATATTGGATACTATAATATTCACTGCACTCTAGAATATCGTCCCATAATGCTTTGCAGGGCCATTGGTTGGGATTGTATTTTTGCCCATAACTGTGCTTTGGGTGGTCCTAGGAGGATGGGACCACCACCGAATGTTCAGCATGATGTGCTCTTTGTGTTCAAGGCATCTGCTTGGTTCTCTCCCTAGTTTAGGGAGGACCCCAAAATCATCACCTCTCTCACTGCTTGCTATATTTTCATTTTCACTTTTGTGAGATGACTATATGCATTTTAGCATGTAAAGATAGAATTATCTATTGTTTAACTAAAAGTACTGTTTGTTATACTTTCATTATCACTTTTGTGAGAAGACTATGGGGTCGATTCCGATCTCGGCCGGTAGGGCTCCGAATCGGATTCGGCTTTACCGGATCCGATTCAGAGCCCTGTTTCCTGACCGATTCGTCCGGGCGAGCGAGTATGATGCGAAATCTCCGACCGACTCGTTCGTGAGACCCAACCGCACCGACCGACTCGTTCGCGAAAGCCGACCGCTCCGACCGACTCGCACGGACACGACTCGCACCGCGCAATGGAGACGTTCCCCGGCTGGGTAAGTACGATGCGCGCCTCGAGCAGTCCGACCGACCCGCGCCGTCCGGCTCAAAAGAGCAGTCGGAGCCGCACTTTGGGGGTCCGTGTCGGACCCCCTGTATGCTTAGCCGTGCGAGTCGCACACAGGGGGACCCATGGGTCCCCCTACCTGTGCATGTACGCCGCGAGTCGCTCCGAGGCGTACCCGCTGTAGGGGGCGCCCTTGTTCGCTCGCTCCCATTGAGTCAATGCGAGCCCGCGTACGCGTTGTACGACCGGCTCCCATTGACTTCAATGGGAGTCCGACCGACTCGAGTCCGATAGCATACGTGCGCATCGTACTCGTTCGGTCGGGCTGCTAGGGTCCGATTCGGTCGGAAATCTCTCCGGGTCCGGCTCGGTCGGAGAGATTTCCGGCCCGAATCGGAATCAGCCCCTATATGTATTTTAGCATGTAAAGATAGTTATTTGTTGTTTTACTAAAGGTATGTGAGATTTCTGTTTTATTAATATGCATTACATTGAAAACACAAGATTTCTGTTTTATTAATATGCATAACACGGACTTCATGCAACAATTCTGGAGTAAACTCCTGCACCCACAACCCTTTGATAAAACAACTTTACCTTTACATGCTAAAAAGCATATATCCAATTCACAAAAGTGAGCTTTGAAAAATATCAGGCAATGAGAGAGGTGATGATTTTGGGGTCCCCCCTAACCCAGGGGAGGACCAAGCAGATGCCTTGAACACAAAGAGCATATCATGCGCAACGATTGTGGTGGTCCCATCCTCCTAGGACCACCCCAAGCAAGGTATGGGCAAAAATACAATGCCAACTAAGGCCCAGCAAAGCATTATGGGGCGAGATTCTAGAGTGCAGTGAATATTATAGTATTAGCTCTCATCTGAGCCCGGAGAGCCTGCCCCTTGAGGAATGTTTTGATATTGGATACTATAATATTCACTGCACTCTAGAATCTCGTCCCATAATGCTTTGCAGGGCCTTTGGTTGGGATTGTATTTTTGCCCATAACTGTGCTTGGGGTGGTCCTAGGAGGATGGGACCACCACCGAATCGTTCAGCATGATGTGCTCTTTGTGTTCAATGCACCTGCTTGGTTCTCTCCCTAGGTTAGGGAGGACACCAAAATCATCACCTCTCTCACTGCTTGCTGTATTTTCACTTTATGCATTTTTGCATGTAAAGATAGAGTTATCTGTTTTATCAAGGGTATGTGAGGTTTTTGTTTTATTAATTGGGTTGGGACGGAGCGGAGTTCACAGAGTTTTTGTTCAATTACGCAGAACTCTGTGTAGTGGTACTATGCCAACCCTTAAAATATAGTCAGTGATGCACAGACAGAATATCGAGTTGGAAATATCGTGATGCAGAAATATCAACAGCAAGAATATCATGGTCAAGAATATCGACTTGGAGGTAAGAAATATCGTTTTTGAAAATATTGAAGTCATTAATATCGTTTGCAAAAATATAGGGGCCCATTACGATGGCGGGCGGAAGCACTACCGCCGTGCTGGCGGATGCAAAAACCACCAGTTACCGCCCGCATGCCGCAGCCCACACGCCCGCCAAATTACGATGTGAAAAGGCAGCCAAACACCGCCGGCAAGCCAGCGACGCCGTCCGCCATCAAAGTGCGCCTGCTCACGTAGCGGCGCAGCTCAAAGGAGACACACCGCCAGACGAAATCACGTACCGCCCGGCGTACAAATTACGATGCCGCAAACAAACAGCTCCCACGGCTAAGAGACACCGCACGTGAAAGTGAGGCGGAAACCCGCACGCCGAGCACAGACACCGAAGAGGCGAGCCCCCCGAGCATGAATCCAGCACTGCAGGCCCTCCCCATGCTATACCTGATGCACCACCAAGGAGGCAACGCACCGCGGAGACGCAGGTAGGCACACACACAACAAGGGTACGCAAACAGCGCACACAGTGCAAGTGCGGAAAAGGAGGACATGGCACCCCCCGAACACCCCTGCGTGGACAAGACACATCCACCACTGCACCCACAAATGCAACACAGGGCAAATTGCAACATCTCGCAACTATCATGGGCACACCACCTGGGACCAGGAACCAACGACCCCGTCACGGCACCACAGCACAGCGACGATGACGCAGCCACACATGCGCACAACTCAGCGCCCAACCATAACGCCATGTCTGCGTCGCACACAAACAACACAGGGACACAACCAAGCACCACACACACCAGCCACACCCAGAACGCACATGACACGTGACAGGCCTGCCACAGTCATGTCCCCAACGCCCAATTCACGGACAATACCCAACGTCACACAACCGACGCCCACATGTCAGTGAAGTCACGCAACATCAGGACACACCCCTGTGTGACAAACATGGCGAAGCACACAGCGGCGGCAACACCACCCAGCAGAACATGGGCCCCGTCGGGAAGAGGTACGCCAGTACCACACAGAAACACCCATACCACCCTGCACCCATGAACCAGACATACAAAACGGAACACCAAAGAGCCCGGGGACCGACAACAGGTGGACCCAAGAATGACACCCACACACAAGGCCCAACGCATAGCGGAAACACAGCCTGCCGCCCACACACGGGAGAGCAGACAGCACTGAATGACCTTCCATTCCAACTCCGAAACCACAACCCGACTAAACAAGCCAGAGAATACAGCCATTGTCCCAAAAAAGAGCAACACAGGCATGCAGAGGAAACCGACCACAGGGCAGATAGCGCATATCACCTAAGAACATACCGAACGGGAAGAAATAATTATAAAACTCCCCCATGCCGTTCCCATGCAAGTTATCTGGAAGGAGTCACACACCACTGACCTTGAACATTCAGAGAAGCACGTGGGATGAGGGCCCGTGTCCTCCACACAAGCTAACAGAACACAAGTCCTGCCCCCTACGACCATCACAGACCTCACAGCAACCTCGGAGCTTGCACACTGCAGACTGCACACACAGCCGGAGCACGCCACCACATCGCCCGCAGCAAAATGGCACCTACAACACACCTACCCAACTACGCCAGACAGGTCAAGCTGTACAAACACAACCTGATACAGATGTTGGGATGCGAACCCCTATCCCTGCTGAACGTAAGTTACCGACTGACTTACCGCATCGCATTGTTCAGCTGCGTCATACCCGTCTTCTACTGTCAGAGGTGTCCCTTCCACCATCCTGTGGAGTTGTGCCTCTCCAACCCGGCATGTCCAAGGGCGGACCTGCTACCACTATTCCACCCTCTGGACGCACACGACAGGGTCTGTTCAGCCTATGGGGGCATGACGTATGTGGCGATCATCGGGCCCAGACTGCAATGGGACCACTGTGCCTCCACACGACGGATCATGGATCACAGCTACATCGAATGTCACCCAGCATGCCCCATCATGCTCCTACAAGGGACAACTTACGAACAACACCGTGACAGCCACCATCCGCTACATTGGCTGGCAAACATGTTTACCACCAATGAAATGGAAGCCCTGCAGGAAGCCATCGCATACCTGTCAACCTGTCAATACGTAGGACCCCGACGCAATCCCCCAAGTGAGCCATGATGTCCGACACCGTACCCATGCTTAGCTTCCGCACGGACTGGCCAGTAACCACCACAACAGCCATACCAAACGACCTGCAACTGATACCACACCATCAACGACAATGCCATGACATCGGATGTGTCCGGGACATGCACACTGTTCCCCATCACATCCAGGAACTCTGCATGTATCGGGGGAGGCAGTGGCATGGGATATGTGCATCGCACCCACATGGACAGAACTGCACGTACAACTATGCCATGACATGGATCCTGCGCCCATGGACATATGCACCGCACAGTGGACAGGAATCGCCCGGCTGGAGAATGTGAGAGCTGCACCCCTTCTCCCCCTCCCCGGAAATCCCGTAACAGGACCTTTGCATGGACGACAAGTGCATACAACAACAACACGACCCCAGTGACTGTGACATGTCCAGGAGCCACCATATGGCAACAACAAGTGGGACGCCGTTGCATGCACGTAAGCCCATGCCCTGATGTCAACTCACACGCACGCGTGCATGAGTAACAACAGCAGCACACCTGTCACATGGAACTGAGATGGACTGTGCCCATGATGCCAAGCGGTCTGGTAGGCTAAATGTATACCGTCTGTGTCAAAGTCTGCAGCACCGCAGCTATTTGCAAATGAACATTAGCACTGCAACGGCCAAGCAGATGTAACTCTGAAGCCCACATCCCACATGCAACAGCTAATCACATGTACCCCTACACCCTTAGCTATGTGTAATCATGCTCAGTATATCCTCCACATGCATTCCGCTGCCAGTAGTGTCCACTATACTGCATCACAGAGGACATAAGTCACAATACATGGTTTGAAGAAAGAAACTGTCTCTGCTGATTCCTTTCACAAGTACGAATGGGAGATGATGAGAGTGTGTGATGTACACGGCAGTCGTGACATGACTATGTAGTCCACTGTCATTGGATGTCAACGCAAATGAGTAGCACAACTGTGGAAGACACACATGTGTCGTGTGAAGCGGGAGTGACGCTTCGCTCAGGTGGGTGGGTGTGACGGGTAGATGCGCACATGCAAAGTCGAAACACGCTGTGTCGGGAGGGGTCCGGAACTGCACATTAACGCTTCCCTGGGCAATGTCAAAGGCCACCTGTCGGGGGGGATGTGAACACGTGTGTGCACAGCAGCCGGGCACACGAACAATGCGGTATCAGGCGTACACGTCAGCCCACCCTCTGTGGACAAGCTGGAACCTGTTGTGCGGCCGCCAGGCCCTTGACAAGGCACACACAGCCCCTGCCGACCAGGTGTATCCCCAACATTGTCAACCTGCACAGGCAATCCAGGGCACGGGATGGCAGTGGAGCATGGTGGGGGAGAGGACTCGGCGCGCTCCTCCGGGACACATCACGCATGCAAAACATCCTCAATGTGTAGCATGGCTCAAGTCATATGGAAGTATTGGGGGACGCACACGTCACGAGCAGGAGTGACGTCACGGAAGGTGGCTCGCACCATCCCACTCATTGCCTACATCTCCACACACGTCACATGCCGTTGCAACAGAGAAGCCAGCGCGTGCGCAAGCACCTCCGAGCCCGCCCCAGTGAGGCAAAAGAGTGAATGTGTGGGTCCATCAGCCCCAGATGGACGCGGCATGCGCCGCTAGGGCAGCTACAGCCTCTGTGTGTTGCAGGTGGTGTATCCGGACTGTGGAGACTGCTATGCATTGTCTATGTTGCCCGGGTCTCGAGTCGGGGCACCACGCAGGTGGATGGCGTCCCGCCACACATCATGCAGTGAGACAGACCACTCGTTCAACTGGACCCACACATACACTCCTTGGCCTCTCCGGGGCGAGCTTGGGGCTGCATCTGCATGCGCTAGCCCCACAGGTGTAAATGCATATTGGGGGGAGCGAGGGGAGGCCATGAGGACAGGGACAAAGACGACTGTAGTACTGTCAGTGAGTGCAAGGAATGACCCTGATGTGGACAGGAAAAGACGTGCCCCGTGTGTATTGCAACTAGTCGCCAATCCGATCACCCTCCCATGTCCTGCATGTAAGCCCGCACCTAGCCCCGCCCACCCGCCACACTGAAATTAGCACCAGCACAACATCATTCACATTCGAAGCACTGACTGGGGGTGACAACCATTGGACACACTTGTTGAGGCCACCCACGCGTACATGTGGGCCCTCCATGATCCATATCACCTGCGGCAAAGTGATGACATGCGCAATGACGGAAGTGAGGAGAGCTGTCCGCCCCACGCACAGATGGTGCATCAGCTCCACAGACCCAGCAGCGAGTGCAGCAGGGGTCACATGTGCAGGGGCAGCTGTGCCTGGTGTGAAGGCACATTCAAATTGACAGCACATCGACCAATGTGTAGTTTGCCCACATCTACAGTCCATTACCATGCGGACATAGAAAATGGACATAGGGCAACACATCTGTGTGGGTGCACCCACTGTGACCAACACTGCGCAATCATCGACGTACTCGCCCTGTGCATGGCCCACCACGCAACGGAGGTCACATTCAGTGCCACCATCCCAGACACACATCCCTATCACGAGACATGGTGTGTCCAATAGTCAGTACTGAGTTAGCGCCCATCTGGAGTGTCCTGAATAGGAGACACATGCAACCCACTAGGCAGTCGGTGCTGTCATCTACTGGCATTGTGCAGTCAATGTGCAGGCCAGGCCTCCTGGGACTGAGAGGGGCAGCATGGCCCAGCCTGACATTCACACGAGCAACAAGTGCACTGAGACCTGCATTGGCAATTGCAGACGTCGGCCTGCTCCCAGCTGGCCCGGGACGCCTACCTCCATAGTGGAACACGCAGGGTGCAACCGCGCGGGTCATCGGAGTTGGCCGTAATGGCCTGGCCCATGTTGGTGACAGTCCGCTGAAGCAATGTGCACCACACAGTATGATGTGCGCACTGCATCTGCAGGTGTGGCCATGATGTGCGTGTGGGTGCAGGTGCACAATGGACGGGGCCACAACATGCCGTGTGCATAGGCAGGGACGGCCAGTGGCCGGCCCCCACATGTCTGTTAGCATGTCACCATCTGCACATTGGCATGGGTGCATGGTATACGCATATGCACACGCATGCCATCTCTCACTATGTACATCTGCCACTTGGCACGTGCAAGGTTACGTGTCACATGTGATGTGTATTTGCAAGCACACAGCCGTGTTGGCATGGGGCTGTCAATGTGTACACCTGTCAATGCTTCTGGAGGTGTGATCCGTACAGTGCTGCACATAGGGTGCAGTGGTGACACCAATGACTGTCACATATCCCCTCGTGCCACAGGTCCCACTTTTCTTGGCCGCTCAGCCTGTGCCCACATCGTCGTTGGTGTGTGCCATACTCATCCAGCCTCGGAAGCAGTGTGATGCACAGCAGCCAGTCATGTTGCCGTGGTGTTGCCGCTTGCCGAATATGCAGTCAGTCCCCATCAGCACGCCTCACAGGTCATTGAGGCCTGGATCCCCATGTGCATGCACATAGCAATGGTTTGTGTCACTGCCCATTGCTATTGCTGGGAGACCTGTGTAAGTGTATTGTGGCTGTGCTGTCCCTGCATGACAGCTGTTCTGTGACTCATGTTCTTGCTCTGACATATCAGTTATGTGTATGTGAAAATGCCATGTGGCGTGTTGCTTTGACATGTGTCCACTTCCATCTTTCCTAGGCGGAGACCAAACATTTACCGCCCTTACCAATTGTTGGCAGACATGGAGGATTCTGAGGTCATCCGGAAATTTCGTCTGGACCGACCAACCCTGCATCGACTATGTGCCATGTTGGAACCCCACCTCCGTCCTCGCAGGGTGTATCCGACAGCATTCACCCCCACGGCTAAGGTGATGGCTGCACTGCATTTTCTCGCCACTGGGTCATTCCAGCACACAGTGGGCAGTGGAGGTGGGATGTCCCAGCCCATGTTCAGCATGGTGCTGAGGGATGTACTGGCAGCCATGATGCTGTACAGGAACAGGTACATCCGATTCCCCAGGGCACGTGAGTTGGCGGCAGTGAAGGGTGCATTCTATGCCCTTGGACGGATCCCACACGTTGTTGGTGCCATAGATTGCACCCATGTTGGCCTTGTCCCACCACAGGCCACTGAGCAGCTCTTCCGCAACCGGAAGCACACGCACTCCCTGAATGTGCAAGTGGTGTGCCTTGCGGACATGGTCATTTCCCACGTGTGTGCGAAGTTCCCAGGCTCGGCCCATGACGCGCACATCATGCGCAACAGCATATTACCACGACTGATGACCAATCTGCAACAGGACCGTGGCTGGATTGTCGGTGAGTATGTGGAGTTGTGTAGCGTGCTGGCTTAAGGATGCTGTCTACTGTCCTGTTTGAATTGCAACGGTTCTCTGTGTCCCTCACGCCCAGGTGACTCGGCTTACCCGAATGGGCCCTGGCTGCTCAGTCCATTACGAAATCCTCGGACCCCAGCAGATGACCGCTACAATGAGGCACATGGGAGGACCAGACGTGTGGTCGAGCGTACCTTTGGCCTCCTCAAGTCCAGGTTCAGATGCCTGGACCGCACCGGGGGTGCGCTGGCGTACTCCCCACAGAAGGTGTGCCAGATAGTGGTGGCTTGTTGCATGCTGCACAATCTGGCTATTCGGAAGCAGATCCCCCTAATTGTGGATGATGGAGATCAACCAGGGCCGAAGCCTGCAGACCAGGACAGCTCGAGTGAGGAAGACAGCGGAGAGGAGGAAGCTGTGAATGTCCGTCAGCAGCTCATCGCCCGCTACTTCACTTGACGGTGAGTGTCCATGTACGACGGATGATGTGGCTGTAGTTGTGCAGGTGTCTGTGTGCTGTGTCACGGAGGCCTTATGTTCACTGTGTGCTGTGTGTCAATGGTCCATGTCCAGGTTTGTATGCCACTGACGGTGGCTGTGGCATTGTGCCCTATTGCTCTGTGCGATGTGTGTACATTGCTTGTAGTTGTTGACATGTACTGTGTGATGGGTGTGTGACACACTCATTGAATGTGCTCCTGTTCTGTTTTCCCCCCCCTAGGTCCCTACAGCCCCTCCTGTCCCATCGCCATGCCACACATCCGATGCTTCTCTGCTCAAGGTGGCGGTTGATCATCGTTCAATAAACACAGTGCACAGACAGCAGTTTGTGTAAAAGGTGCATTTATTTTCAACTGTGACATGTCATTGTGTGCGAGGTGATGACATGAGTGTTGCGTGCAGTGACAATGAGCTGTCGGCCATGGCTGCGTGATGCTCAGGGTGTACCCACTAGTTCTATGTCCCTAGTCCAACAGACACATGCCATTCTGATGGTTGTGTGGGGTGGGATCGTAGTCCAAGTCAATGCAGTGGGTGGTCAAGGATGGCTGGCTGCCTCACTTGCGTCTGGAGCATGCGAAGTCCTCCCGGGACATCTGTTTCAACTTCGGACGGCCCCTTCCATGTTTGGGAGGGGGGGTGTGTGGTGGCAACCTGCTGGTGGTGGGTGAGGTGTGCTCACTGGCTGTGGACGCAGGGGAAGTGGACACTGCTGCCCGACCCTGCACCCTAGCAGGTGGTGGCGGAGGTGGTGTTGCTGGCCTTGCCTGTGACCCCACCGCCACCACCAGCTGGCCCATGAGGTCCACGAGTTGGTCCATACGGGACACGAATTGGCCCATATGGGCGTCCATGGACCTCAACACCCCCAGGACCTCCCGCGTGTCGGAAGCAGACCTGGCCCATTGTCCTTGGGCCTCTTCATAGGCCCCAAGTACTCTGGCCATTTGAGGCAGGGCATGGCTCCCAGGGGAGGCTGGCGTTGGCCTGACCCTGCTCCTCCTACCAGTACTGCTGCCACCGACCTTCCCACTTGCCACATTGCTCACCACGGTCCTCGCTGTGGCTCCCAGGGTGGACCCAGTCGGCCGGACCACCACTTGCGCTGGGGCTGGGGCCAGTGATGACGTGGTGGTGGTCGCGGCGGTGGTGGGGGTTGCGGCAGTGGGAGTGGCCGCAACGACCGTGGGAGTGGCCGCCACAACAGTGGGAGTGGCCGCAACGACAGTGGCAGCAGGGGGCTGTGAGTGGTCATCAGCCCTGGAGGATGGGTTGGTGGGTAGGAGGGTGCCTGGGGTGCGGTTGGGCCCTGCCACACCAGATGGGCCTGCTGGGTGGTCCGTGTCCGAATCGGAGGACAGATCCTCCACATCCGTGAGTCCTTGTTGGGGGCTTGCAGGCTGGCTGTGCTGGCTGCTGTCTCCATCTCCAGCATCCAGCAGTTCATCACCTGTGGGGGAATCAGATATGTTATTGTGTTGCACATGACAAAGTATGTATAGGTTGTCTGACATCCACAGTTCGTGCACAGTCGTGCACAGGTTTCCCGGAGCCGTGTGTGTGGCTGTGCTATTTGTTGTTGTGTGGGCATGCCAATGGGACTGTGTGCTGTGGACATGTGGCATGGGACGGATTGGCAATGCCGATGGGTGTGTTGCTGTGCTCCTGCTTTTTGTGGCTCTGGTGTATGCGGACTCCAGACCCATCGTGGAGGTTGGTTTGTACTATGCTCTTGGGGTTCAAATGTAACGCTTAGAAACGCAGATGGCATAATGGGGGTCAGCCCCTGAAACGCATTTGAGATGAACTATGCTTTGGGGGTACATACTGTGAGCCATGGGTGCAGAACGTGACATGTGTTGTGGCAACATGACAGTGCATGGTCTGAGGTGTGTGTATGTCTGACATACCCTGCTTATTTGCTGTCTGTTGTGATTTCTGGCCATGTAATTGGACGCATTGTTATGAGTGAGTGATGGTTGTGTGCCACACGACGTATTGCAGATGGTCCAATTCCTTGGTGTGCGTGCTGCCCTGTGCCATGTGCATCAATGCAGTGCTCGGGGGGTGTGGCCCATGTTATGTGTGTTGTTGCTCACAGTGTGACGTGCGCTTCATTCACTTCTGGCACATGATTTGTCATGGGCATGTTTCTTTGCGTGACTACTGTATGTGGACAAGCTGTTCGGATGACATACCTTTCATGTGACTGGGGCTGACGGATGAGATGGATGGTATGTTGTATGTGCATTGTGTGTCTGTGTGTTTGATGGGTCCAGTGGTGTTTGTGTGCATTTATGTTGTTCCACGCTGTTGCGTCTAGTGTGGTATGTCTTACATGGGCGTAGTTGTGGGATGTGTGGTTGACAGGCAGTAGGGGCTACATGGACAGGACTTCGATGGTGTTGCAGTTGTGTGTGATGGGTTGCACTGTGCCTGCCGTGTGGTTCTGTAATCAGTGTGACTTGTGCATGCAGACGTGGCTCCTTGGGTGTTGCTGTGTCTAAGATGGGTCATGTGGGGTGTGACTCTGTGGTTCATGTCCGTGTGCACATTGTTCACATGGTTGTGACAGGGAGCAGTGCTGCGTGTTCCTCTGCTACTTGACATGTCCCATGTGTTAGTCGTAATTCAGTCCTCATGCCTCCAGTCACCCCGCCCTGTCCAGTTTCCCACCTGCAGGTTGTTTTTGAGCGTGCACTGGACTGGATGCAACATGGTTATGGGCGGGGGTGCTCCATGTTGCAGGTCTGTGGGGGTGGGGGCGGTGTTATGGGTCGTGGTGATGGCTGGACGCCCACTGACACCGTTTTTCCTGGGGCGGGATGTCTACCTGTCGGCTGCCGGTGTGCACTGCAGTGGCTGCTACATGGGTGTGGGGTGTGGGCCGTGCTCCTCCTTGCTGTGCTGTGGGACTATGGGCCTGGTGGGTGTTGTACTTCAGCTGTCCCCCTCCCACCCACTGCCTTTGTGTTGCGGCTACTTACCTGTTACTTGTCGGTTAGTGCAGCTACGGCTGCCACATGGGTGTGGGGGTGCTCCGCCTTGCTGTGCTGTAGGACTAGGGGCCTGGTGGGTGTTGTACTTCAGCTGTCCCCCTCCCACCCACTGCCTTTGTGTTGCGGCTACTTACCTGTTACTTGTCGGTTAGTGCAGCTATGGCTGCCACATGGGTGTGGGGGTGCTCCGCCTTGCTGTGCTGTAGGACTAGGGGCCTGGTGGGTGTTGTACTTCAGCTGTCCCCCTCCCACCCACTGCCTTTGTGTTGCGGCTACTTACCTGTTACTTGTCGGTTAGTGCAGCTACGGCTGCCACATGGGTGTGGGGGTGCTCCGCCTTGCTGTGCTGTAGGACTTGGGGCCTGGTGGGTGTTGTACTTCAGCTGTCCCCCTCCCACCCACTGCCTTTGTGTTGCGGCTACTTACCTGTTACTTGTCGGTTAGTGCAGCTACGGCTGCCACATGGGTGTGGGGGGTGCTCCGCCTTGCTGTGCTGTAGGACTAGGGGCCTGGTGGGTGTTGTACTTCAGCTGTCCCCCTCCCACCCACTGCCTTTGTGTTGCGGCTACTTACCTGTTACTTGTCGGTTGGTGCAGCTACGGCTGCCACATGGGTGTGGGGGTGCTCGTTGTGGCGCTTCTGGAGTACTAGGGGACCTGTTGGTGGTTACGTGGCTGGCTGGGTGTACACATGCCCCCATGGTTTTGTTAGTTGATATGTTTGGGCTGTGTGTGTGGTGGTGCCTGTTGCATGTGTGAGTGATGTGTTGTGTATTGTGTACTGGACATGGGGGTGTTTGTCCCTCGGAGCTATGGCATGGTGGTAGTGCATGTGAGTACATAGCGGTGTGCTGGCATACATTTGTTTGTACTTACCAGCCTCCACTCCCCCTGGTAATCCGGTGAGGATCTCCGGATGGATGATGACTCGCACCTTCTCCTCCCACGCTTTGAAGGTCTTGTAATGCGCGGGATTCCCTCCGCCAGTCATGGCAGCCAGCTCTCGATTTTTGCTCTCCTTCTTCTTGACCAGGCTTTTGATGTCGTTCCACCGTTTGTTTATTTCTCCTCTGTTTCTGGGTATGGTCCTGACTGCATTGACCTGGTCTACAATTCTGTTCCACATTCTGTTTCTGGTGGCTAGTGGTGTGTGCTGGACCTGGTTGCCATAGATTTGTGTGTGCACCTTGACGATCTCGTCGACCATGACCGTCAGCTCAGTGGAAGTGAACTTGGGCATTCTGTGTGATGCCATGGTGTTTGTGGTGCTGGTGCGGTGTGTGATGTGTGATGTGCAGGGGGTTTGTGGTGCCGGTGTTTGGTGGTGGTGGTGGTGGTGGGTGTGATGTGTGCGTATCTGTGGTGTGCTGCTGTCCTTGCTGTGTCACTGTGTCCTCTCCTCTCCTCTCCGCTTTGCAATGTTGCAAGGGGTTGTGGTCTGTGGAGGGGCTGCTTTTGTACTTACCTGTTTGGGTGTGTCCTGATGGCCTGTTGTTTTCAGGTGTGTTGTGGCTGGTGTTCTGTGCTTTGTAGTTTATTTGTTTGTCCAGGGGTGGTGTGTATTCGGGATGTGTACTTTGTCTGTGTATTTGTGCGTGGGTTGCTGTGTGGACTTGTTTGCCATGTTGTGTGTGTTTGTTTGAGTCCGCGGCTGTTTCTGTGCAGGGACGTGGCCGCCATGACTTCTGCCGTGTCCATTTTCTCCGGTGTTGTTTACGCTGGCGGGCTGTGTATTTGTTGTTTTTCCGCGCTCATGTCGGTGCGATCGTAATTTCACGTGCGGTGTCTCGACCGTGAGGGTGGGCGGTTTTCTGTTGTCGTGCGTCTTTCCGTCCGTGGCGGGCGGTTTGACTCCGACTCGGGCAAGGGCGGGCGGTGTTTGTGTTTTTTTTCCGCCGCTGGCGGTTTTCGGTTCGGGACATCATGATTGCTGGGTCGGTATTCAGACGGTGTAGGCGGGCGGATTTTTGCCGCTTTCATGGATGGCGGATTTTTTTACGCCCGGTATCGTAATGGGCCTTATAGTTGTTTAAAATATCGATGTTTTAATTAGTGTTATGTATTTTAGTATATATTTTAAAAGTATGTGACCTATTTTTTTGTATAAGTATTGCTTTTGTTTTTTAATATATGTGTTAAATTTTTAGTAGTTATTAAATTAGTTTAATTAAATTTTGCGTTTTTTAGTTCTGTCGCGGGTTGTGGGTTTATAGGGGAATAGGGTGGGAAGTAATTTAACTATAAAACATTGATTACTATTTGTTATTTATTAGTATTTATTTAATTTAGATTTTATAGTGTTAATTGTGAGAATTAATTTATTATTCATTAATTATTAATTGGTTGTTAATTATTATTAATTAATTAAACTGTAATTATGTTAATTGTGTCATTTTTTGAGGAGCATGTTGTGGGTTTATAGGGGAATAGGGTGGGAAGTACTTTAATTATAATACATTTATTAATATTTTTTATTTATTAATATTTATTTAATTTACATTTTATAGTGTTAATTGTGGGAATTAATTTATTAATAATTATGTATTAATTGGTTGTTAATTATTATTAATTAATTAATTGGGAATTATGTTAATTGTGTCATTTTTTTAGGAGCGGGTTGTGGGTTTATAGAGGAATAGGGTGGGAAGTATTTTAATTATAATAAATGTATTAATATTTTGTATTTATTAATATTAATTTAATTTATATTTTATAGTGGTAATTGTGGGAATTAATTTATTATTAATTAGTTATTAATTGCTTGTTAACTATTATTAGTTAATTAATTGGTAATTCATTATGTTAATTGTGTTATTTTTTGAGGAGCGGGTGGTGGAGTTTATAGGGGGATAGGGTGGGAAGTAATTTATTTATAGTTAATTAATAATTATTTGTTAATTAATGTTAGTTAATTAATTAAAATGTAAATATGGCAATTGTGTAATTAATTTTAGATGTGAGTTGTGGGGTTTATAATGGTGAAGGGTGGGAAGTAAAAACGTTTAAATTAATTATTAAGTTGTTGTTAATTGATATTAATTTATTAATCTAAAATTAGTTATGGAAATTGTAATGATTTTTAGGTGTGGGTTGTGGTGTTTATTGGGGTAGAGGGTGGAAAGTAATTTATGTTTAATTAATTAATACATAGTTGATCATTATTATTAATTCATCAATTCATAAATATTTATGGTAATTGTTAATTTTTATTTTGTGTGTGGGTTTCGGTTTTATAGGGGTAACGTTTGTGGAGTAAATTAATTTGTATCTGTTTTAATTAGTTTTTTAATTAATTTTATTTCTTTAATTGATAATTAATTATGTTATTTATAGAGGTACATTTTTTTTTATTTAGATGTGTTTTGTGAATTGTGTGGTGTTATAGGGTAGGAAATAAAATATTATGTAATAATTAATGTTTTTGATTACAAATAATTTATATTAAAAATAGTTATTTGTTTGTAAATTATTTTAAATTTTGTTTAAAAAAAATTCTTAGGTTTTTGTTAGATCTTTTTAACATTATATTATGTTTTTATCTTTTGTAAGTTTTTAATATTTTTATGTTTTCTTTTTTTTGTTTTTTAAAATCTTTTGTGTTGTAGTTGATATTTTGTTTGTTTTTAATTTTGAACGGACTGCAATGGGAATATAGATTTTTACCCCTTTGCTATCCAACACTTTCCCTCCTGTTACACTCACTGGAGTGGGAATAGTAATTTTTACTCCTCCGCTATCCAACACTATCCCTACTGCTGCACTCACTGGAGTGGGAATAGTAGGTTTTACCTTTCCGCTATCCAAAACTTTCCCTACTGTTGCACTCATTGGAGTGGGAATAGTAATTTGTACCCCTCCGCTATACAACATTTTCCCTACTGTTGCACTCACTGGAGTAGGAATATTAAGTTTTACCCTTCCGCTATCCAACACTTTCCCTACTGTTGCACTCACTGGAGTGGGAATAGTAATTTTTACCCCTCGGCTATCCAACATTTTCCCTACTGTTGCACTCACTGGAGTGGGAATAGTAAGTTTTACCCTTCTGCTATCCAACACTTTCCCTACTGTTGCACTCACTGGAGTGGGAATAGTAATTTTTACCCCTCCGCTATCCAATACTTTCTCTAATGTTGCACACACTGGAGTGGGAATAGTAATTTTTACCCATCTGCTATCCAACACTTTCCCTACTGTTGCACTCACTGGATTGGGAATAGTAATTTTTCCCCCTCCGCTATCCAACACTTTCCTTACTGTTGCACTCACTTGAGTGGGAATAGTTATTTTTACCCCTCAGCTATCCAACATTTTCCCTACTGTTGCACTCAATGGAGTGCAAAATTTAAGTTTAAAGACTTTTAAATATTTTGTTTTAATTTATAATATGTTTTTTATTAGATTTTATGTTATAGGTGTATGTATATATATATATATATATGTATTTGTAAATTTTTATATATTTATAAAATGTAATAAATTAAAATAATAGTTTTTACTTGTTTTAAAATATATATATATATTACATTTTATATATGTATGTTTACATTTTTTTAAATTACATTTATTTCTTATATTTGTTAAAATGTATATTAAATCCAAATACGTTTTTTTAAAGTTAATTTTATTATTTAACATATTTATCATTATTTTTCACATATATAAAAAATCAATATTTTTACATCAATATTTTTTACATCAATATTTATGACTCCATATTTGTGTATGGGGATATTTTGGGCATCGATATTCTATCAGTGAACCATAGTCAGTAAAGCTTGATAATCAGTTACCAGTGTAAAAGATTTTCTGTACAGGAATGCATGGAAATGTTCACATGCCCACACCACAGCTAATCTTTCTTTTTAAGGTTGTGAGTAAGAACGTTCTGTTTGGGACAAACGTCTACTTGCATATGCTACAATATGTCTTCGAGCATTCGGGTGTCAGCTGTGCTGTGCACGGATAGTGCCTAACACAACTGGGCTAGCATTAATAATAAACTCTGTATGAAGCTTTGGATTGAAATACAACATTCCATAGCATTCTCAATGGCTTGTATAATTCTTTTAAAGCTTTTCTAACATTTATGTGACCAATGAAATGAAACATTCTTTTTGTCAAGTTTCTCAACAGAGCACTCACAGTTGCTGAGTCTTGTATGTATCTGGAACAGTAACTGGCCATGCCAAGAAATAAACGGACCATAGAAACATCTTGTGGGGATCAGCATTTGACAGTACTTGTACTTAATCAGGATCTGGTGTCATACCCCATCTGAAAAGATATGGCCAAAGAATTTTAGCTTTGCATAAGGAACTCAAACTTGTCTGCATTCAAAGTCAAACCTGCTTCAGCAAGTAAATGACATACTTGTGTAAGTTCTTTATCATGTTCTTTTTGTGTTGCTCTGAAAACCAATAACTCATCATTGTAATTGAACGGTTTCATGACAGGCTGTATGATACATTGCATGACATCTTGAAACAGTTCGGCACCTGATGGCACACCAAAACTTAGGGTCTCATTTACTATATTTTGACGAACGGCAGCGCAGTAAGCCTTCCTGCTGTGCTGCAGTGCGTCAAAATAATAGGGCAGGAATGTGTCAGGTTCCATGGATGTTGCATGGGAACACCCACAGCAACACCCAAGGAACACCCCTTTCACGCAGAGTAATACGTGAAAGGGGCCCATATTTACAAGGCCCTGAAAAGTCATGCAGGGCGACTTTACGTGGCCTTATAAATATGGGCAGGCACACTGCACCGCCGGTGCATCTAAAAAAGTGACGCACCAGGGACGCAATGGGCTTGTAAATGAGGCCTTTAAGCTTTTGTATCGAAACCGATCAACACAAGTAGAAAAGGTTTTAATGTACCTGCAATCTTCTTTGGGTTCAAGCTGATGTTAGCCTTTATTTAAATCAAGGCAAGAGAAGACATCTGTACCATTTAATTGCATTATCATGTCAGCAATGTGTGGACCTGGATGTCGTTCTTCTTCTAGTGCCTTGTTTGCCTGACGCATGTCAACGCATATGCGTACAGCTCCTTCACTATCCTTTTTAGGGACTACTACTATGGGAGAAACCCATGGCGTGGACGAGTAGAACACTGAATAATATGCTTAAGTAACGATTCAAGTTGTTTTCCTTTTTCAATAGCTTCTTGCACATGAAAAGAAATTTGTCTATGTCTCTGAACAACAGGACGGAAATCCCAATAACATACAGCTGCTCTTTCATAGTCGTAAGCTTTCCCAAGCCATGAAATAATGAAGGGAACTGACTTAATATTTTGGAGTGAGCATTCATGTTGTAATTCATGCAAATCGGTCCCAACTCAGCGGCTGTGCTGAAACTGAGTAGACGGGTACTTGACACTGTGCCTTGAATCACATGGATGGGTGCTTACTCTTTTGTTTTCTTGTGTTTCATTGCTACTGCAAATGAACCTTGACTTTTTAAAGTTGTTGATGCAGCCAATGTATACACTTTGGTTTCCGATGGCGTAACTTATGGCAATGGAAATAATTCTTTGTATTTCTCCTCAGGCATAATGTTTATCATTGCACCAGTGTTGCTAATGAAAGGTATCGAACTACCATTTACTTTCAGTGTAATTTTCAGACAAGTTTGAATGACTTTGGTGAGTTGGTATGTCAGTGTTTCTTTGACTGGCATTTTTCTTCACAAGCAACTAAACCAATATGCACACACTTTTCTGAGACAAACATCAACAGGGCACAACCATTTTCTTCACTTTCACTTGATACTGATACAGAAGAACTGTTTGATGATGATTTAGATGATGACCAACTTTGTTCAGTGTTGATTTGTCTTAATGGATGTCGCCGCTTGACCTTGTGGGTGTGCGTCGAACGTTGCTTATGGAATGTTTTAATGGCCATTTTGTCTTAAATGCTGTGATGCTCTTACTTTTTCCTTCGCTTTGCAAACCATCACAAAATGGTTCTCCTTCCCACAGCCTTTACATATCTGTCCAAGAGCGGGACATTTACCTTCGTGTTGAAATGAAAATCCGCATCTAAAATACAACTTCTTTTTACCTGTAGACATCACTTTGTGTCCTTCAGTCTTTTGTTTTGGCTTACTTTTTACACTCATGACGTATGCTGTTCAGCTCTGAAAGCCATTAACTCTCGCTCCAGACTAACAGTTTCTCTCAGCATTCATCGTCTGAATGAATCTGACAAGCATCCATCAATAACTCTCAGAAGCATAGCTTCTTCCTCAATAAATTAATTGAACTTATAATGTCTGATGAGTGTGTCAAGTCTCTCCACAAATTCAACAATAGTTTTACCAGCTTTTTGGTGTTCTTCGTTGAAGATGTATCGTTCGTAATCAACATTTAGCATTGGATCAACCTTGAGATTCTGCACTTCTTTAATATGACGATATGTGACTTCTTCATCAGTTAGCAGCATTTTCTTTATGACTTCTTTTACAACATTATCAGCAAGATTTTTGAGATACTTGACAATCTTTTTGTTCTCTGTCTCTTCAAGTGCATCAATGAAATCATCAAATGTTTCTATCCACGCATCTATCCATCAAAGACCAATATTTTGCTTTTTGGCGGTATCAAACCATGGTGGGGATTTCAGAAAAGTGGCTGTTATGTCCCGTATAGAGGCCCTAATGTAGACCCGTTCGTACATGCCCTAAAATGGACGTATTCATATTTGCCCTAATATGGTCATATTCGTACTTGCCCTATTATGGTCATAGCCACATATGCCCAATTATGGTCATAACTGTACATGTCCTATTATAGTCATGATTCCTTATATAGGCATGATCTTTCACCTACATTGGTCCTTGCTAGTACACAACGTGCTCTGAGGGCTGAACGTTATCTATCCTGTGGTTTTGAATACACCAGGGTTTTTCCCAAACACAGGCCCACACTGTATTCATCAATTATGCATGGCTCTCTAGGAATACACCACCTGCATAATATGTATGTACAAAGTTCACCCCTGACGTCTTCCTCATGTCTAACGACAGACCAATACAAACCATACTGAGGACCGAGACTCTTTAGGGTATAAATACACCACATCTTGCCCCGGTAAGACAGAGGGAACCGAGACTTCCATGCTGACACACTGACCAGAGACGCTGAGGCTCCTGCATGCAGTCGCTCCAGCTGACAGCGGTCTAACACAGCGCTTGCGGGGTGTCCAACTCGAGACCAGGACGGTGTCCCACACTCTCTCTATTCAGGTATGGGGGTTCGACTAAATCCTAGAGGGATTCTTGGCTCTTAGGCTTTAGAACTACACATATGCTAGGTACACTCAGGCACATCTAGTTAGGCATCGTAGGAGCATGCGCACTTTTCATAATGCTTTTATATTCATGCATGTATTCATGATTATTGCAAAATGGTAGAACTGTTCTATCCCTTTGCTTTTATCGTACTGCTGATAATATATCTCTGCTATTGTCTGCTGTTTGCCGCAGCACATATATTTTACACTAGAATAACAGCTGTTCTATAAATAATTATTGAAACGCCCGACTGTTTATTCTGTGTAACTCTCTGAGACAAACGGAATAAGTAAGCACGAGTGACTGAGCGAAAGGTAGTACATTGTTTCCACGATTCTGAGGAATTTGGGTTGTCATGATCTAAGGTTGCCAGAAACTAATCTCTCCCAGAGAAGAGGAGATTCTAGTGGCACTGTGAGCTAGCTAATGCAAACCAGGCTAACATATACGGTGGGGGTGCTCAGAGTTAGTCTACCAGCAAGCCCACAGTATATGTTATCCAAACGCGGTCCTGCAGGGGTACTATAGAAACTACACGACATGGCGGCGCCAACGTTGGTTGGGTACTTATTTAACAGTAGAATCTGAGTAGTTCAGTCGTGCTATTCTCAGAGTACCTACTCACAAAACCCCAGAGACGTCTGGAGTGGGTGGGCACAAAGTCCGCCACAGCTGAGTAGTACGAGAATACTATTTATTGGCTGTTGGTTAATCAAGCTTGAAGGATATTTAGTTCCTAAATTGTGCATAACACCTCATCTTAGTTCCCTGTGAACACTTCTTTCTCTAAACATGCCTGATACCAAAGAGGGGGACCAGAGAGTTGATCTCTTCCTTTTAGATGAGAAGGAGATCCTGAAGACGCAATACAGATTGCACCAAAGTTCAGAAGGACAGTCACCATAAGACTATTAGAAAATGGTCTGACACCTAGGGGTGGCAAAATAGTTTTTGTGATTGAGGCACACGAATCAAACAAAACAGAGGTGTTCTATTCATGGGTTACACTCCCAGCAGCAAATGCTATTACAAATACATTTCACTACTATACAGAAGGCGATGCACCAGCGGAATATGCTCCGTTCGAGGACATAGAGGTTCCGCTCACTTACCAGGAACATTTTTACTGGTTTAAAGGCACCCTACCCCACGTATGACAAAGAGTAAGATTAGGCCTGCTCGGAGGAGACGGGGCCACATGGCCAATACTAGCGGCTTACACACCGCATCCTGACATTGGAACAATGCCACAGCCAGACTTACTCTTACAACACAGAGATTTCATTAAAATCTACAGAAACCTGACACAATTCGTCATGAGGACTTTAACAATCCAACCTGCACCAGGTGCAGCAAATAGTACTCCAGCTCAGGGTACAGCAAATAAAATTACTCCACAAACATTACACGCGGTAATGGGCAAAATGTCAGCAAAACGTGAACAAATCCCATTCTGGATAGCTCAGAAAATAACTCAGCTTGAGGCAGTATTTCCGAATGCTACCACCTATGAAAAACACAGAATTCTAACAATCTGCTTGCCCATGGGGATCACACCACAAGTAGAGGACTGCACTTCTTGGGGTTCAGTCTTTGCTGCCATATATACCAGAACACATGGTATCCCGGCCTTAGCAGTAGTACCAGACATATTGAGACAGATACAAAATGAGTACGGAGCAGAGCCTGCCCTAAACTTAGGGATGAAGGTACTAAACAACTTTGATCAGGTATCAGCCATAATACTAGCTAACATTAAGGGGGAAGCAGCTTCAGTGGCGATCCGCCAACGCCTAAGGGAGTTCGGTCCAGTAGATCAACAACACGAACTACCCAAAATAATTGAAACTGCATATGCAGAACTAGGCAGAGACAGTCTAGGTGGGAAGGCATTAAAACCTCAACTAGTGGGAAGTCCTGAAAAGGACACTACAAAGCAGACGCCTACTTCTTCTAAAAAGAAGTGGGAAAATAAAAAACAACAAAAGTCTAAAGACAGCAGATCTCAATCCAGAGGTAGGTCTCCTCAACAGGAGCTCTCTGAAAGGAGGTATAACCTCAGGAATAGGGATAATATAAAAAAACCTGACAGGTATCAGGATACTGATACACGTTCCTCTCGTTCCTTTCAGGGTTCGTCAAGAAACTCCGAGAGGGAAGGACGGTCAGAACACAGACGAGAGGAGCGTACAAAGACCAGAGACACGCAACGCGCTGCGGACTACGCACCTAAAAAAGAAGATAAACAAAAATCAAAACCTCAGTTCAAAAAGAAGAAGGTAGCAGGTGTCAAGATCAGACATGCCCAGAATTCTTAGGACACAGCTTCTGAATGGGGAATGGGCTCTGACGATGCTAGACAGCGCGGCAGAAGTAACGATAGCTCGCCAGAACCTGAAGGAATTTCTGGTGACAGCGGAGTTGAGTGAGTATATCACGGTGGAAACACCTGATACCCCGGGTAAGCATCCCACATAAGTTACATGAGATAACACTCCGGATGGAGGGGGACAAGCCCAGAAAAGTTAAAGGTCTATTTTGGGAAAATCTGTCATCTGGGTATGACATCCTATTAGCAGAGCAAGGCTGGCCGCCAGCATTCGTCATAAAGTGCCCAAAGGGAGAAAAAGTAATTTTTCCAGCATTTTCCGACCTTGTTCTCATACATCTTAAACATGCATATGCGCAGGAGTGGGCGGTTGCCCTAGCTCCAGCATTGTACAAAAATCATGTTTGTTGGGATGAGGATTCAACCCTCCACGTGATCCCATTAAAAGTTACCCCAAATGCTCAAAGGCAATACACCATAAAGCAGGAAGCTAACAAAACAAGTCAGGGAGATCCTAGATCAACTTGAATACCAGGGGGTGATAGAAAATTGCACTTCACCTATGAACAATCCTTTGTTCCCCGTATCAAAACCTGACAACACGTATCGTCTAGTTTTAGATTACAGACATTTAAACACTTGCACAAAGACATTTGCAGTTCAAAATGCACACAGTGCCGCATTAATGAATAACATTGTGCGACAGAACTACAAAACAACACTTGATATCTCAAATGGATTTTTCTGCCAAAATATAGCGCCTGAAAGCAGGTATCTGACCGCATTCAGTGCGTTGGGGTCCCAACGGCAATTTTGCCGACTCCCCCAAGGGTATAAGAATAGCCCGGGGTTGTTTTCAGCAAGGGTAACAGAGTTACTCCAAAATTTGGATGAAGAAGCATTGTCCTATGTGGATGATATTTATCTAACGGACAATAACTTACCGAGGCACTTGACCAGGGTGAGCACCATTATTATGGGATTCACCTCTGAGGGCAATAAATGTAACTTTAAAAAATCAAAAATTGCCTTCCTCAGTGTCCTATTTTTGGGATATGAGCTGTCAAGTGAGGGAAAAAGCCTGGCAGCTAACTTCCTAGAAAAGTGTGCGCTGCTCCAACCTCCAAAATCATTAAAGAATTTACAATCAATTCTGGGATTCCTAAATTTTGGTCGAACATGCATTTTGGATTACGCAGAAAGAGTAAAACCTTTCTACGACTTAATAAAACCAGATTTTTCAGTCAGACAATGGACACAGGAACATACAAATATCCTGCGTTCCCTACAGGAAGACATGATAGCTTCTAAACATTTACAGACACTCGTAAACGCACAGAACTTAGTGATCCGAGTAATAGTGGGTCAATGAGGGTATACTTATTTAACTTTTAATGAAGGTGAAACAGTACCAATCGCATACAAATCACACCTGTACACAAACGCAGAAATGCGTTTCACTTCAACAGAAAAAATCCTGACAGCAGTGCAGACCGCTGTAGCAAGAGAAAGAGCTCTGGCTCAGGGTAAACGCATAATTGTCGTGACCCGAGTACCAGCTTTAGAAGCTGTTACAAAAGCTAGCATTCCAAATGCGGAAGCCTTACATCCAGTGGCGGTTTCTCGTACCGGGCGTCGGGGCTCCGCCCCCTTTACTTTTGGCCCCATCACCATCTCCACACAATAAAAACAGAGGTTGCTTGCTGAGCTGATTATGTTTAAAAAAAAAAAATGCAGGCTGCACTTACCTAAATTCGGTAAAAGGATACATCCTTTTTTTCTGTGTTGGGGCCATAAGTAATGTACAATGCCAGCCTGAGTCACTGACGCTGAGTGACGCTGGGCATACTATTTGCTGGGCTGACGAGCTCACCGACCTGAGGTCTGTGAGGTCATCAGCTCGGGAAACACATAGCCCAAAGGATCAGTCTCCACCCCCTGATGACGTGAGGGTGAAGAGAGCCCCGGGCGCTTCAGGCTTAAGCCCTGTAGTGCCGGGGCTTCACGTCAATCAGGGAGTGAAGAGCATGGCTACCCCACCCATTTCCAACTCGTCACGGGGGGTTGGTCCCACCCTGTGACGAGTTGGCAAGGGGCGGGGTAGAGGCTGCAGGCAGGCGGGAAGCGTAGAAATTGAATCTGCGCAGTTTGTCCTGAAGACACACTGCGCAGACTCAAGTTTTCGGTTACCGGTTTCCGGTGCTGCACTGTATTGTAAGCTGCATCACACGTGTACAGCACTACACAGTGATGGACTGTTTGGCAGCCAGCAGCAGACCCTGGCCGAGGGTGCTGTCTTTCCACAATGGGCCCAGGTCAGTTTAGACTGTAATAATTGTATTGCTTTTCTCGGCTGTGCCATATTGTGACCTTTCCGCAGAAAGACGCTCAAGCTGGAAACGCGCGCCTCGTACCTCCACGTAGGCGCTGTAAAGGGAGGCCGGCCTCCCGGATGATGCATTAGAGGTTTCAGAGCTCAGTTGCTCCTTGACGCTCCTCGTCGCTCCAGGGCGCCCGTTGATTGCTATAAATGCGCTATTAATAGAGGCGCTTGTATCACCAGCCTCCTATCAATAACCAGGGTAATGAAGTGCGAGGCGGAAGCGGTCAATCACCCACTTAAGAGCCGAGCACAGGCACGGATGGCCGCACTGGGCCGGGCTCCTGTTAGTAATTTGTAGGATAGCCCTAAACACACACACACACACCATCACACGCACACACACACACCATCACACACACCACACATCACACAAACACACCACACATACCACACACACACACACCACACTTCACACATACACCCGTGCAAGGCAGGACAAACACACCCTCTCATTCAAAGTCATGGCATCAACCCCACAAGTGTCAGCTCAGCCTCCACCAAGCACGCAGCCTCACTAAAGCACACCGTGTGTTAACCACACAACACAGCCAGAGGAAGGCTCAGCCGTATGCAAACTGAATTATGTTAACACTGCACACAACCATAGCCGTGAGGATGTAACAAGTGCACACACAGCATCAAGCACACACGGTTTCACCACTGAGCTGGGTAACACTAAAATACAGCCATACTCAACAAACGCACACAGACCACTGCTGAAGCACACACTGTAAGACAAACTGGATAAAAACACACACTCTCAATCAGTGACACACGACCTCCACATAGTCGTAATTAAGCACATACAGTCTCAGTAAAAGACACCCACAGCTAAACATGTGCACACACCCACACGCATAATCAAACACATACATGCCAGGTCTATCAAACGAACACACACATTACATTTTACTAACACATACGCAATCTTAAACATAAGCAATCAGACATTGTCAAGCAGACATTGCATCAGACACAATCTAAAACACACACACTACATGACTTAATGACAAACAAAAAACACACACGTAGGTAGGCGCATGCAGACACTCACTTCAGACTTCATACAAGCACCGTCTCGATCTGACTGTTTCACAAGCTTCACTTACACACACTGGACCGGGTTGCGGCGTGGAGGGAAGGTTGCGCAGGTGTCCACTGCAGTTGTCTGGGACTCGTGGCTGTGTCACTGCTTGCAGAGTCCAGATGGTGCCCTGCAGACTCCCAACCCTGTCTCACGAGGTGAGTGATTTGTATTTTACGGCTCCCTGTGCCCCTGAAAATGATTAGATCAGCACGTGTGTGTGCTTTAGTTTTGTATCTCTTACAGTTTTAATTAGCAACTGCGTGCGTGATTTAACACATAGATGCGCAACTGATGCAGTCCTTGAGAATCGTAAGAGAATGTAAGAGAACCGCAGGCAGAGAGGGGAGAGTGGGAGGGGAGAGAGCCTGGGAGGCAGAGAGAGCAGTGGGGCAGACACAGAGAGTGGCAGGAGGAGGGAGAGGGGCAGTCGGGCCAGAGACAGAGCTCTGAGTGTAAGAGGGCAGAGACAGAGGGGCAGTCAGTGGCGAGAGAAAGAGTGCGGAGCAGGGCAGAGACAGAGGGGCAGTCAGAGGACAGGCAGAGTGGGGAGAGTAGGAGGGCAGAGAAGGGCAGAGAAAGAGAGGCAGTAAGAGAACCGCAGGCAGAGAGGGGAGAGCCTGGGAGGCAGAGAGAGCAGAGAGAGCAGTGGGGCAGAGACAGAGAGTGGCAGGAGGAGGGAGAGGGGCAGTCTGGCCAGAGACAGAGCTCTGAGTGTAAGAGGGCAGAGAAGGGCAGGGACAGAGGGGCAGTCAGAGCGGCGAGAGAAAGAGCGCGGAGCAGGGCAGAGACAGAGGGGCAGTCAGAGGACAGGCAGAGCGGGGAGAGTAGGAGGGCAGAGAAAGAGATGCAGTAAGAGAACTGCTGGCAGAGAGGGGAGAGTAAGAGGGCAGAAGGGTAGAGTCCGAGAGGGGTAGAAGGAGGAAGATGGGTAATTAGAGGACCACTGGCAGAGCGGGGAGAGTAAGAGGGCAGAAAGCACTCTGCGTTCTTAAAATTAAAGCAGGGTCCACTTTCGGATTCAGGACCAAGTATCAGTGCTGCTCAATGGCAGGTTCCGCCACAACTTTCTGACATGGATACATTATGTGTGCCAAACTGAGTCGATCTGCTCCTATTTATAGATTGGTGTCCGAGAGCACCCAAAGTACGTCAGAGAGAGCACGTTATTTCACTAGTGCTGTAAAGAGGTCTGCAAATGCAGAATACCTACTTAGAGTTTCACATTATTGCTAGTGTTAGAAACCGCATCTAAGGCTCCTTGCCGCGTAAGCTACGTGGCTGGCACGCCATTTGATGCCTTTAACTTAGCGTGAAATGCAGTGCAATTCTGTGCAACAAATTCTGCTGACAGAAGGCGAGAGTAGAGGTGAAGTGGGAACCATTCTCTCAACAGACTCCTGAGGCCGAGTGAAGTCATCACTAACACAGCGAGATAACGTTTAATAATGGAAAGAGTAGGCAGTTTTTTTTTTTTTTAAATGTTTGTGCTCCTGTTTTATGGTCTGGAAGTCTGCTTTTACTGTTTATTTCTCTGGTACTACCACAGTCATTGTCTGCAGCAGGTAAAGTGCATGCACTCTCCCATACCTTGCAATACACCTATATGTTCTTGGACTTTGATGTTTCTGGGGGGTACACAGCTGACCTCGGGTGACTGTCCAATTTACAGGCAAATCTACCGATTATGCACCAGTGATGCACTGTTGTGCTTTGTTATGATTTTTAAATATTGTTTTCAGCAGTTTTTCAACTGTTGGCTTTTATATTTTACAGAGCAACAACAACATTGTAAACTGATTAATGTGATCGATGTTTTGTTGTGAGAAATAGTTATGGAATGTATTTGGGAGATGATGTATTCCGTCTAGTGTCCTTTTTCAATAAAAGCCACAATGCCGAGGCAGGATAGGACTGTCGCTGTGTATGTCTTAGTTATTACAGAAGGAAGTGTGTTTTCACATTAAAGCTTTCATGTTGGGTATTGTGCCTTACACTGCCCCTTATGTTTTTATTTTATGTTAGATATGTGACAAATAAAAATACAAGTCAGGTTTAGTCCAACACTGTCCCTGGACTGCTTACAGGGGTGCAGGTGTACTTTACTAGAAGTGTCCAGCCTCCCTCCTTACAATAATGCCATTAACAACTCAGTTGTCCTGCACCCTATATGTGGTCTAGATTCTTATTGCTTTTTCATTTTTTTTGTCTAAATTAGCTTAAAATGCACTATTTGCCCTTTTTTTCTTTCAAAAATTTCTCAAAGGAAGATCCCCCTTCCCCTGATCTTGACTTATATCGGTTGGGCTCACTTGGGGCTAACTTTTTTACACTTTGAAAAATCACCAGCTGCCACTGCTTTACTTATTTTACGAGCTCAAACAGATAAGGTGAATGCTTCAACAAAAAGAGCATTTTGATGGCAAATGTGCTATGTATGAATGGTACTCAGCATTGTCATCTCGAAGTCTGTTATGAAGTTCTGTGCTTATACTGAATAAGCAACTACCTATGTTATTATATGACATTGACATCTCTTTATTAATGTAATAACTGTACTTTCACAATTGCTTTTTTAACCTTCTTGCTTTCTCAAATTTGCTTGAAAATGCACCATTTGCCCACTGTTTTTCAAAATTTTCTCGGGGGGAAAACCCCCCCCGAACCCTCCTTATGGCGGTTTTGGCACGCTCGCTACGCTCGCGCGCCACGGTGCGCTCCACCGCACATTTTACACCTCACCACTTTCAAATGTCACCAGCCGCCACTGCTTACATCCTTGATGGATACAATGGGCTAATTCTCTTACTGCAACGGATGTTGAATACAGATTTGATCCAAGTTTAAAAACACAAGCATTTCTCCAATATGAACAAGAATATCCTCTACCAAATTAGATTTTGCCTCTAGATCAGTATGAATACATTATTTACACTGACGGTTCTGCTCAAGTGGCCATAGGGAGTAAGCAAGCTTACAGCGCGGCATGTGCAATCGTTAAAGGTCGCATGCGTGATGGCAAGTTCCATCCAAGCTGCACTAAAACGCAATCTCTAGGAGACTGCACGGCTCAGTTGGCAGAACTCAAAGCACTGATACTGGCACTTATAAATACGGATCACGAATTCCCCACACTGATTGTGTGTGATTCCTTTTACTGTGTACAGTCATACAATGAATATCTACATCATTGGGAACAAAACTGGTTCAAAGATGCAAAAGGTGGCACAATTAACCATAAAATGCTATGGGAACAGGTACTTGAGTTGAGAAACGAACTACCAAAGGGCTCACGTGATACACACACTGAGTCATCAGCGTGATGGCGTTCACGTTGAAGGGAATTCATTGGCTGATGAAGCCGCAAAGGGGGCTGTACGCACAGCGTCCGTAGCTGCAATCACTCGTTCAAGAACGAGAATAGATGGCAAGATAATAGTAGCTGTCAGTGCTTCGCGCAAAGGCAGCACAGCAGTACCAAAGAAATTTCCACTCAAGTACTCCTACAAGTTAGATGCACAAAACATTCCATATGCTCAGATTCCTGGAGTGGGGGATAGAGTAATACCAAATATGGATCCTAGGCAAGGTTTAATTGTGGCGGCACACGAATGGAAACGTTCTGTACATAAGGAACTTAGGGAGACTGTTTCTTTGTTGAAACAACGCTACTGGTGGCCCATGATGAGAAGGCAGATTAGAGACTGTGGGGCCAATTCCGATGTGGGTCGGAAAGCACCCCGACCGATCCGGATCCGGATTGTTTTCCGACCGAGCTGGACCCTTGCAGTCCGACCGAACGAGTACGATGCGGCCGCATGCTGCCGGACTCGGTTCGGTCGGACTCCCATTGAAGTCAATGGGAGCCGGTCGTACGACGTGTACATGGGCTCCCATTGACTCAATGGGTACGTTGCGCACAAGGGGGCCCCCTGTAGTGGGTACGCGTTGGTGCCATCCGCACCGTACACGCATGTATAGGGTGGACCCATGTGTCTGACTCGTACGGCTACGGGTGAAGGGGGGTCCGGCACGGACCCCCGAAGTCCGCTTCCGAGAGCTTTTTCGTGTCAGAGGCTCCGACTCGATCCGGCTGTCCGGATCGTGCATCGTACTGGCTCGGTCGTAAAACGTCTCCATTGCACGCCACGAATCAAGTGCGAACGAATCGGACGGAGCGGTTCAGACCCGGAAACGAGTCGGTCGGCGATTTCGCGTTCACTCGCATCATACTTGCTCGCTCGGACGAATGTACGACTCGGTCGGAAACAAAGCCTCCGACTCGGATCCGGTAAAGCCGAATCCGATTCGGAGCCCTACCGACCGAGATCGGAATCGACCCCTATGCCTGGTACTGCGACATCTGCAAGCAGATGGGAGGGTCCACCACAAAACGTCCAGTACAGATACTATTATTAGACAGCATTAGGTTGTCAGTTCGTGTACGTCCAGTTCAAGTTTCCTCAAGGTCTGGCCTCAGCACTCAGCTGACACTCGAACTGTTATAAAAGATTTGCGAGTCTTTATCGGCACATACGCAGTTGGCACGTTACATTCTGACCGTGGTCCGGCGTTTAGCTCTCGGGCGTTCAAGGGGGCCATGGAAGGAATGGGCGTAGCATTGCGGTACTCCTCTCCGTACCATCCCGAGGGAAATTCTGTTGTGGAGAGGAAAAACCGAGACTTAAAGCAATCTTTAACAGCTAGGGTATTAGGCAAGGGCGGTAGATGGGCCGATCACCTTTATGGGGTCCAGCGAGCAATCAATAATCAGCCAAAAAGCTCTCTAGGGGGTGTCACTCCTTACGAGGTCCTATTTGGGACAAGAATGTGGGTACCTGATCTTGATTGTGAAGGCACAGTGGCGGATGAAAAACCATTTGATATCCATGATCGTTTGGCTGTTTTACAGGATCCAAAAGAATCCAGAACACAGCAAAGTAACGTGCTCCAGAAACAGACCGCCACTGAGGAAGTCAAGGCAGTAACAGCAAGACCTGTCTGGATCCCAAAAGTCGGGGATCTGGTCAGAGAGAAGATTGCTGACAAGAAAGAATTTGGGCCATCCTATAGAAAGCCTGTACCGGTCCTAGCAATCCAAGGCACAAGAACTGTACTTCTGTCACCTCTTGCTGGGAAAATTGACTTAATCAAACCACACTATGTGGCCGATACTAAGCAGTAGGCTTCGTGGACTCCACAGTAGCAGACGCCCTCCTCTCGCTACAATCCAAGAAGTTCAAACAGAAAGACTCATCACGTCTGAAGAGCCACCTGTACGGAATGAAGGACTAAGCAACAATGCTATGGAACTCGTTCCACTTCAACAAGAAGAAAATCAACTTAACAACCAAGTTGCAATCAGACCGACTACAGACATCTACGTCAACATGCCTCGTCAAGAGCAAAATAAGATTTCAACTAATCCCGATGCAATTCCAACAATTGATCGAACTGCTTCTGGCTATTTCATGAACTTTGATACGTTTTCACTGGATCCAAGCGAGCCGGAAATCGACGCCAGCCAAAAAATCACTCAAACAGAAACTGACTGACTTTTTGAACTTTTTTAGAAAGACTTACCTGGTGTCACCTTGGATTGAACTATGGTATATCACTGAGATTTTCTTTTTTCTTTTCTGGGTAGGCTTAATTATAACTTTTAGTATGCTTATTAAAAGCTCTACAGCCCAAAGAGTCAATTTGATTTTAAAACCACACCAGTCTTCACATCGTGAACCAAGAGACTTGTCGTCAGTGAACATCACAGCAGTTCCTATACCGGACGGTATAGTATGGGACAAGATTGATTATGATGTATTCGGTCCGACTGAACTTTTAAAGCTTAAACATGTATTTAAAATTTCTTTAAGTGATATCATTACCTCCAGTACATTTTCTGATGATTGGGACACTGATACTGTAAACAATTTGATGTCTGATTTAGAAAAAACTGCAGCATTTCCGAACAATGAAATGTTAGAATATACTTCAGACTATAATACATTGTACTGCTACCAACATTATGGTCATTATTTCTTGCACAAATCTATAACACCTAGAAATGTATTTGAATACCACCAGTGGGAACACTGCCCAACTCCTCCAAAAGGTAGTTCGCAAACTTTTGCACAGAAATTCACATACTTTTCAGGGTTTAACACATCTGACCCAAAGTCATTTTATTACAAAGTGGCAACAATATTAGCACAGAAAATTATGTTGACTAACACCAAACAGATTTACTCTGCTTCCTTTATGGCCCAGTTGTCTATGTAGGGTTTCGACCTATGGAAGGACACTATAGATTCAAAATCAATCTAGGGTTCTAGGGACTGGCAAGTCCAGGGAACAGAAGCACTTTTTAGAGCATGCCTCATTCCACAGCAGATCATATTTCTGAATGAAACTGTGCAGCAGACATCCTGTCTTGGACTAGCCAAGAATAAGGAACTGAACTCACCCGGGTTTCCAACACCATCACAGATGGGTGGGGGGCAGAATTACACAAGGGGTAGGATTAGATGATATTCTCCAGTACAACAGATCAGATCCTGATTGGACGAAATGGCTGATTTGGCCCATTGACACAAACATCTGTCAACAGAGATTTATGAATACAACCGAAGGGTTTAGTATCCATAGGCCAGATACACGCTATGTACAGAGACAACACCCAGGGGTAGTGACATCCTATAGTGTTGGGAAGTTGTGCCTTGATTGGCTAGAGACCTCAACACTCACAGAAGTAAAACATCACTTGACCTTACTCACACCTGATGTAGATCTTAAGGATTTCTTATTAGGCCCAAGGAAAACACGTCAGAAACGTTTCATATATGCAGGCCTTTATGCCTATTATAATGAAAACTGGAAAATATCCCAACAAGAGGCCACAGAAAGAATACGGGAAATAGACCGTATCAACTTAGAAAAGGCATTAGCTGTAGTGGATAATGGGTTAACTACTTTGACCTCCAGGATTTACTCCTTAGGCAACATTGTGTCTTCGGCAATCGACATATTAGAACAAGATCTGGCCTTGTTACAACACGGGCAGTCTCAGCTACGTTGTATTATGATGTTAAGCTGGACGCTGCAATCTTTGCGTGCAGGCTATGTGCCCTGGCGTTTTATAAACACCACGTCTCTGTTTTCAGAATACAATCTAACTGATAAACAGACAGAAATGGCACAAAGGGGAGCCAAATATACAATGCTGCGTATTGAGAAACTGGAAAGGTTACCATTCACTGTAGCCGAATCACCATCAACAGAATGGCTAATTCATGGCCAAATCACTCTGCCGGTCACTATGTTTCAGTTTCAATATTGCCTGGAGCAGAGGCAGGCAGGCAAATATGAAAAAATGGGTAAGGGATACATCAGGGAAACTTGGGAGTTACCATATAGATATCGATGCCGGAATGGGGATCGAGAAGTGTATCTGAGTGGTACAAACTGCAGGAACGCTTTAATCGGTTCTCTCATGTGTCAAGATATTTCTCTGCACGGAGCCTGTAGCGGTTCAGTAGCGAACTTATCTTGTCACATGTCAGGGACCCCAGCGGCCAAGATCACGCCGGTTTTCCAGCTGCTCTCGAATGGGAGTTACTTAATGCTAAATGATCAAGGTTGCTGTGGGATGCTTCCGGGCGTCGCCTATCTGGTCACTGTTAACTCCAGGCTTACTTGCTGTATGCAAGTATTGTTTCCACCACTGAACACAGTCAGGGAGGCGCCGTTATGGTCTTCACTGAATGTTTCTTTCATACAATTTGATACTCTGAGCAGATTGAAAGCCATGCTTTTACAGCAACCCGTGCCCTTAACCTCCGCTCGAGAAACCTATGAACTTCAAGTTGCAAGGACCTCGACTGAGATACAGGCGCTTATACGTACAAACTGCCCCTTTCATTTCGTAGAAATGGTGGGACGTATCTTCAATATGTCTGATACGAGCGGTATTGTACACCTATTTAAGACCATAGGGTCAGGACTGTTAAGCACCTTTCAGAGAGTCCTCGGAGTAATCCCGAATTTTATACACTCCGTATTGGGAAGCGTATTTGGAGGACTCCCGCTTATCCTGTTGCTGGTTGCAGGGGTCCTATTCATAAAATTACTGCTATGCAATGGACGGCCCAATTCCCGAGGGAATGGCGAACACGCTCCTGGAGCGGACGTACCGTGAACGCATGGTACAACTTCTGGGCATTCCTTGCCTGCGAGAACTCAATGCCTCCTGGTTTCTATTATTTAGACCAGTCTGGGTAGACTGCATCTTACCTGTTCTTCGATGCCTGTTCTGCGGACAAGAATTCACGTTGGATCTCTGTCTAACGTTTCCATCAGATGCGCCTCCGGACACGGATGCAATGCTGGACCCCATAAAGGCCCACGCTCTGCGTTGTCCTCAGCGGCTTCCGATTCTGATGAACGCATTCCTGGAGAATCCACAGGTGCCATTTGCTCCTGCTGGGTTAGGTGACTACTCCACAGGCACCCAGGTAACAACTGCCGCACAAGCTGCCGCAGCACCGACTGTTGGCAGTGCTACATTCCATCTATGTGCGATTGACGTTCTCTTTGAGGCGTTGGATTTGTCGTCTGCAGCAGCTAACACCGATATTATTGTGCTTCCCAGCCAGGACACCTAATCTTGAATTGGCCCATCGTGTCCTAGGAAAGAATTCGGCTTCTTCACTCGTTTCAAAACAAACAAACTACATTTGGAACTTTTTCCTAAATTGACACTTTCACTTGAGAAAAGCATGGCCTTCTCCTGCTTGTGGTAAAGCAACTTTTGTAGAGAAACAATATGGACTTTTTGAAGTGGCAACTAGAAATAGCTGAATTTCAACATTTTCTTTTAAAACACTTTTTTAACGATTTTTTAAAACCATGTTTTTACTTGCTTTTAAAAATATTTTTAAATTGTCCAGATTTTAAGTATGGTCATTGTTATCCAATTCGGAAGAGGAGTGGGTGTTATGTCCCGTATAGAGGCCCTACTGTAGACCCGTTCGTACATGCCCTAAAATGGACGTATTCATATTTGCCCTAATATGGTCATATTCCTACTTGCCCTATTATGGTCATAACTGTACATGTCCTATTATAGTCATGATTCCTTATATAGGCATGATCTTTCACCTACATTGGTCCTTGCTAGTACACAACGTGCTCTGAGGGCTGAACGTTATCTATCCTGTGGTTTTGAATACAGCAGGGTTTTTCCCAAACACAGGCCCACACTGTACTCATCAATTATGCATGGCTCTCTAGGAATACACCACCTGCATAATGTGTATGTACAAAGCTCACTCCTGACGTCTTCGTCATGTCTAACGACAGACCAATACAAACCATACTGAGGACCGAGACTCTTTAGGGTATAAATACACCACATCTTGCCCCGGTAACTTCCATGCTCACACACTGACCAGAGACGCTGAGGCTCCTGCATGCAGTCGCTCCAGCTGACAGCGGTCTAACACAGCCCTTGCGGGGTGTCCAACTCGAGACCAGGACGGTGTCCCACACTCTCTCTATTCAGGTATGGGGGTTCGACTAAATCCTAGAGGGATTCTTGGCTCTTAGGCTTTAGACCTACACATATGCTAGGTACACTCAGGTATGTCTAGTTAGACATCGTAGGAGTACGCGCACTTTTCATAATGCTTTTATATTCATGTATGTATTCATGATTATTGCAATATGGTAGAACTGTTCTATCCCTTTGCTTTTATCGTACTGCTGATAATATATCTCTGCTATTGTCTGTTGGTTGCCGCAGCACATATATTTTACACTAGAATAACAACTGTTCAATAAATACTTATTGAAACGCCCGACTGTTTATTCTGTGTAACTCTCTGAGACAAACGGAATAAGTAAGCACGAGTGACTGAGCGAAAGGTAGTACATTGTTTCCACGATTCTGAGGAATTTGGGTTGTCATGATCTAAGGTTGCCAGAAACTAATCTCTCCCCGAGAAGAGGAGATTCTAGTGGCACTGTGAGCTAGCTAATGCAAACCAGGCTAACATATACGGTGCAGGTGCTCAGAGTTAGTCTACCACCAAGCCCACAGTATATGTTATCCAAACGCGCAGGTCCTGCAGGGGTACTATAGGAACTACACGACATGGCAGCATTGAAATAATTTCTGTTAGTGGTTGATATTGAGAGTGGAGCTCTCTCTAGCTCCCTTGGGTTTTCATCATGAACCTGTATTCATGTGAGCCATCTCTGAGTCCTTGGTACGTGCCGGCCTCTGGATCATCCTTGATGAATTTTGGAAAGACGGCCTCGGTATTTGCCTTCATTGGAAAAGCAGTGCTTCACTATTGCAAAGATATTGGAAATTTTGGATGATTATTGGCACTGGGTAGCAGCGCCTGGCGCTGAGGTCGTATCGGCTCACTTTACTAATTTTAAAAAAAATTTAAACAACTTTTATTGTGTCAAACATCACATACATTTCAGGGCTCCTTAACCCAGGATACATCTGCCACAGTAAGCATTCCGAATCATTTCCAGGGACATTTGATATACACATTTTCTTTATAAGCTCAATTGTAAAACAAGAGAACAGAAACACATTAAACCCCCTCGTTGCCTGAACTCGCCACTGCGTCTTATTCGCCACTGCTCTCCCCGGTCCCACACACACAGATCCTTGCTGCCCCCCAAATCACCTACCCAATGGGCCCACGCAACTCCATAGGTGCCGAGAAGTCGATCAGAGAAACCGGCTCCAGGTCTAGGCCTCGATAATCAGCCCACCTCTTCCAAATTTTGGGATGCTTTTGTGGGCAGCCCCTGGCCTTAAATATTGGGATCTCCAACCCCATGCAGAAATCCAGTCCATTCTTCCAGGCCGAGAGAGAGGGTGGAGTTGTTGCCTTCCACCCCTTGCTATGTCTCGTTTCGCTAAAGTCAGTCCCAGCAACAACAAGTGTCGTTTGTAGAGGTTACCTCCTATACCCTCCATAATGTGCAGGATTACCAGTCTGGGGGAGAAAGGAAGTTCCCACCCCAACACCTCCGCCAGACAGGCCATGACCCCCCTCCAAAATGTCGTGAGTGCTACACAGTGCCAGATGGTATGCATCAGGGACCCCTCCTCTCGGCCACAGCGCAGACATATCGGTTATTGAACAAGACCCGCCCTCCATAACCTGAGCCTGGTATAGTATACCCGGTGAAGGTATTTGAATTAAATGAGACGCAGTCGCATCGCTAGCGCTGCCTCTCTAGGAGACGCCAGTGCCTCTGTCCAGTCATCCCCGTCAAGTAGGCCGACATCTTCAGCCCATGCATCTCTAAGTTTATCTAATGAACTGGCGCTATGTGTCACCAAGGACTGATATATCTTCGATATCTTGTGGTCCTGCAGATCACCCATGAACACCTTGGCTTCTAGCGGGCTAAATTCAGGGAGCGCTTCTAGTCCCGAGACGCTGGGATGTATGGCGTGCCGAAATTGGAGGTATTTGTGAAACTGGGTTTTTGGCATCTGGTACTCGTGTTGCAAATCTTGGAACGACTTCAGCGTCAAGCCCCGCATTACGTCTCCTGGCGTCGAAATGCCGATATTGTCCCACCCCCGGATCTTGGATAATGCAGCTAGCTGCGGAAGACGACCGTTGTACCACAGTGGGGTTTCCCTGGTCAGCGTATTCCACCACCCCATCCTGCGGAGAGATTGCTTCCAGACCTGGAAGACCACCCTCGTAGCCGGCGGGAGAGAATTGCGCAACGTCGCGGAGTATAAGATAGTATGTAAAGTGGAGTCCCCCATACACCGTTGTTCCACTGCATAGGTGGGGTCCTGTCGATCTCCATACCACCACTTATTCAGCACCAGAAGATGCGAGGCCAGGTAGTACGATTGGACAACTGACGTAGCCAGCCCTCCACAATACGTAGAGTGGAAGCAGGTCCGCAGCACCACCCTGGACGCCCCCCCCTTCCCACAGAAATTGCCCTAATGCCGCGTTGACTTGGCAGAACCACATCGGAGATACGGGATAGGGATGATTCTGTAGCTGATAAAGCAGACACGGCAGCGATACCATCTTAAAGATAGTCGATCTGCCAAAGATGGAGAGGGGCATGTGTGACCAGTGTTTCATTTCCTCCCGCACGCGTGCCCACACAGGTGCTATATTGCTATCCCACGCCACTTTCGGTGACTCGCACAAGAAAACTCCCAGGTATTTCACGCCCTCCGATGTAACCTGGATTGCCGAGGCCCAAGGCCCCAGGTCTGTAGTCCCTCCTAGTGTCCACAGTGTAGATTTACACAGGTTCATAAATAACCCAGACGTTTCCCCAAAGATCTGCATGATGCGCAACAACCTCGGTCCTGTCCTATTGATATTCGTTAGGAAGAATAGGACATCATCAGAATACAAAGCGATGCGGTCGGAGAGCCCTTGGTCTCATTCAAAGCCTGCCACTTGCGCATCCATTCTTACCCATGCCGCCAGGGGTTCCATGGCCAAGGCAAAGAGGTATTGGGACAACGGACGCCCCTGACGAGTACCCCTACCAATGGGAAATGTAAAGGAGGTGGACCCAGCAACCCGCACCAATACTGTAAGGTCCGTATAAAGCAGTTTTAGGTATGACAGAAAGCGAGGACACATGTTGAGTCGGTCCAATAGTGCAAACAAATAGACCCAGCTAAGGGAGTCAAATGCCCTATCCACATCGGCCAACAGAAGTGCAGCACGCACACCCTTTCCCTGCACTGCAGCTATAGCTGTATGCGCTCGTCTGATATTGTGACGTGTTGCCCTCTGAGGCATGAATCCTGCCTGGTCGGGATGTACCAGATCAGTTATGTGGGATTAAAGGCGATTGGCCAACGCTTTGGCCAGAATTTTGGCCTCAACATTTAGCAGCGATATGGGGTGATACGATGAATGCTGGTCTGGGGGTCAGCCTGGCTTATGAAACACCACCACCTCTGCATGTCTCCAGTCTTGTGGTAGGTACCCCTGATCCCTAGCTTCCTCAACGACCCAGAGATAATGGGGCCCTAATTTGGAGGAGTATTTCATAAAGAATTTACAGGGGAACCCATTTGGACCTGGCGCCTTGCCGGAGTTGAGATCTCCAGTGCAGCACTTATCTCCTCGTCTGTAAGTGGAAGGTCGAGTGCTAGCGTGCCTCACCCGAAAGAGCGCGCGACGGTAAATCAGATAAAAGCGCTGCACCACATTGGCCTGCAGGAGTTCCCTAGGTGTATACAACTCTGCATAGTAATGCGCAAAACGTTCTGCTACGAGAGATGGATCACTCATGACCCTCCCATCCGGCCCCGGTATATTCGGGAGAACCTGTGGTTGCAAGGCCCCTTGGCACAATCTATGCAACAATTTACCAGACTTGTCACCCCATTGGTAAATTCTACTACAAGATGCCAACCACGCGAGACGTGCCTCCTCCATCAGGGTGTCGACATGGGATTGTCTCTCTAATGCCAGTTGGCGGTGCACCAAGCTGCCCCCCTCCTCTCTACTGTTCTGCTCCAATTCTAGTAAGAAGGCATCCGACCGCAAAATCGATTCCTGCCGGATTCGACGGGCCGCGGCGCAGTATGAGATATCCACCCCCACAGGGTAGGCTTCATAGCCTCCCATAAGGTCGCCGTCTCAGTTACTGTACCCAGGTTTGTATCCAGGTATTGCTCTATTGTCTGCTCCATATGCTCCCGATATTGTGCATCCTGCAGATGCCAGGGGGATAAGCGCCAACGAAAGGGCTGCTTCTTGGGGCCCAGCTGCATCGTCAAAGACACCGGGGAGTGATCAGACAAACCCCTTGGGAGAATCTCTACAGCCCGTACCTGTCCCACAACTCCCAGTGGCACAAATATATAATCAAGGTGGGAATAGGATTCATGGGTTGTCGAGAGGTACGTATAGCCTAATTCTTCATGATGCAGTCGCCTCCATGTGTCCACCCAACCCAAACCAGCCACCAATGCGCTCAATTTGGTACTATGTGGGACAGCGGGATGTCCTCCCGCCCTCCATCTATCCATGGTCAGATTCATAACATCATTCCAGTCGCCCCCTACAGTTGCTAGCCCCTCAGGTATATCAGCCCACAGCGATGTAAGGCGCTCCACCAATGCCCATTGCAGCGGCGGGGGAGCATACCCTAAGATCACTTGTTCCTCGTATATGGTACCCTGGATGAATGCGTATCTCCCCTGAGTGTCAGTCCATGCCTTGATATGTTTATAGGGGACTCTGCGGTGGATCAGAATCACAACCCCCTGGGATCCCCTGGTGAAACCTGAATGGAACACTTGAATATAGCCATAGCGGAGAAGACACCGAACCTTATTACCCAGTAAGTGCGTCTCCTGAAGGAGCAGAACATCCGCTTGGTACTGTTTGGCCTGTTGGAGTAGGGCCTCTCGTTTGATTTTATCTAGCACTCCCCGGACATTCCAGCTCACTATGCGAAGGTCCCCAGCCCGGGGTCACGCCCTATCCGTGGGGGCTGCCATCTAGCAGTCTCCGGGTTGTAGCATGTGGGGCAACTATGGACCAGCGTACGAGTCGTGACGCAGCGCAAACATATAACATTTGGACTCCAACTTCCCCTGTCCCCCCACCCTATACCTCAAAACAACTGAAGTATCTGTTGCGGTGGGGGTGGCTAGCAGGCCCCAATGGGAGCCCCCCGCCCACCCCCCCAATGGATCCCCAGCAACTTGCCCATCTTCAACAGGTGTGCCCCTGAGCTACCAAAAGTCAAACAGAGGTAGTAGCCCCAGCTCACATTTCGCCAGTTTAGCTTCATATCTTCAGCAGTCTCCCATCACGGAGAAAGTAGGGTAACTATGACGCTGAAGACCCCTGCCGGGGAGCCGAGGTAGATCTGCTGGGATCACTGCGGGATTTGGAACTGCGTCGGGATCTCGACCTCCTTGTCCCTTTGGGCTTGATCTTGGGTGGCCTGCGAGAGGCCTCACTTGATGAGGAGTCCGATTCCAGCCCAGGCAGCGTGCGTTGTCGAATCTTCACAGTTTCATCCGTCCATTGAAATATATCTTCCGGTGACTCAAAGAAAAGAGTTCGGGACTGGTACACCACTCTCAACTTGGCGGAATACAGCAAAGCGTATGGGAGCTTCAGCTCGCGCAGTCGAGCCTTGGCCGCCAGAAACGACTGCCTCTTCTGTTGAACCAGTCTAGTATAGTCCGGGAATATGAGAATGCGGGTATTCTCAAACAGTAAGGGCTCCTTGATCCTGGCTTGCTTTAGGTTCGTGTCTCTGTCATGGTAATTTAATATCTTCGCAATGACGGGCCGTGGTCTGGCCCCAGGAGGCGGCTTCTGCATCAGAGCCCTATGCGCCCTTTCCACTACGAAGCAACTGGACAGCGAGTCCACGGGGAGCCAGCTTGCAAGCCACCCAGTTAGGAATCGCTCCATGTCCCCACCTTCACATCCTTCAGGGAATCCAACGAAGTGGAGGTTGTTCCTCCTGGCCCTTCCTTCTGCGTCTTCCACCCTCGAGGCCAGGCCCCTGGTGATCGTTTCCAAGAATGCAACCTTTTTTTGCAAGGTAACGACCGAGTCCTCTACTCCCGAGACCCTCGGTGATTCGCTCAACAGCATTCCGAAGGTCTTGCCGTAGGAGCATGACGTCGGACCCCACCTCTCCAGTCTTTGCTTCTAGAGCGGCTCTGGATTGTGTAATAGCCGCCATAAGCACTGCATTGTCTGGAAGGCCACCCTGCGCATCTCCCTGTTCTGCTGTCGGGGCTTAAGCTCCAGCATAACGATCCAGGGTGCTCTGTTTGGCAGAGCCTCCGACCACCTTGTCCCTCGTCATTGTGTAACTCGGATCACTGGGCTCCCAAGATGGTGGATCGATAGCCCCCCAGACCAGCCCCCAACACGAGCAGCACCCACTAGGCCCATGCTATGTTGCCCTTCGCTGCCACAGATGCTGCTGTCGATCCTGTCTTGTGTCCAGGAGCTCCGGGAACGGGAGGCTTGGATGGGGCCCTCTTGCCCACAAACCGCACCAAGCGCTAACCTGGCCGCTTCTGTGGACCTTTGCGCCACCACCCCCCCCTAGTGGGTGCCCCCCAGTCCTCCCAATCGCACGTCCACGATCGCCTGGGCAGCGCGAGTTACCACCGCACCGGATCCTGCATCCCATGTGGCTCCAAGACCCAACCCCACATCAGAGGAAGAGCGAGGATTCAACTAGGGCCCAATAATTCCAGGCCAGACTCCCACTTGCTGTAGTGTCTACTGTAGTGTCCCCCGCGTCACCCACAGCCATGCAGTAGGCAATACGCCTCACCCGCTGCTGTTACGGGTCTTCGGTTAGCTTTGCTCCCAGCGGCCCCAGTATACTCCACTGCCATCCAACAGAGGAAGCCCAGCCCCAGATCCGGGCCGCTGCGTCCTCCCACGTCGGTGCAGCCACGGAGTCTCTATACGCAAGAGCCCTACGGGGCATAGAACATTGCCGTGGCTCCCGCAGCAACCCCCGGGTCGCAGACCTCAGTCCCGTAGCCACCAAGAGACAGGGCAGCGCGGGCCAAATTCCAGGCCTCGGAGCCAGCCGCCGCGTAGCCCCGGGGGCCCCGCTGGGACTCGTCTGGGTCGATGTAAGTCTTGCACCTGGAGTCGGCCCCCAGCAAGCCCGCCACGCTCCCCCTCCCTGCGAGTCGATCCAGCCGCTGAGCACGAGACAACAGGCAGGGGGAGAAGCACCAGGACACTCACCGGAGCCGCATCGGGGACCGCTTCACAACATGGATGCCTCCGCTGCCACCACTCAGGTTCCTCGTCTGTGCCGGAGGGCCAATTCACGTCCCTGCATAGACCGGCGGCCTCGTGGTATATCGGGCAGCCCTTGCCCATTGTCCTCAGCTTCCACAGGTGCCACCTGAGCCCCGCCTCGCAGCCACGTACCCGGCCTCCAAGATTGTACGCCTCCTCCGCTGCAGCGTTCACTACAGTCGCGGTCCGTCCCCGGGTCCGACTGCTCTCTGTTCGGTTCCCGACTACCATGGGGGTGATAGGGATGATTACATCTGGAAAAACAGGATATTTGAAGGATTTTGAAGATGGGCTGAGCGGAGCTCGCCTAACAAGCGTCCACCATGTTGGATCGCTAGGCCATGCCCCCCACTTTACTCGGTTTTGGTGAATAAAAAACGTTTTTATTCTTTGGCATCTTTTTGCAAGCACTTTGTCTTCACCACTTTTTATTTGTAATGTCATCTTGCACTTTGTGATTATAAATAGCTACTCTTTAAATACCTGGTTGTATTTTCAGCTTTAAATCTCTGTATCACATATGACTGTATATTGTGTAGCAGCGTAGAACCTTTAAGCACGGTCTGACCAGCAGGGTCTCGGTCACCTGTATGTAGATTTATTTGCAATGCTTTAGTTATTTCCAACTTCTTTACAGCGGCTGGAGTTGTGCTTTGACTCCACATGCATTAAGCGTTGCTTCCATCTATCAACTTCAACACACGTGGCACGCATGAGCAGTTTACTTGGACCATAGCAAACACTCTAAGAGAGGACTGTTGATCTTCGGATTACTAATCCTCTAATTCATCACCAGTTGTAGCGTCTTCCCCAGCCTGGGTTCCCGCCAATGACTACGCCACACACCTAGCTTAGTAATACATATCTTTATTCGTCTGCCTGTAACTCCGAACTCAACATTCTAAACCAGCCTTCATTGCATTCTGTTCTCACACTTACGTCACAGTTCTACGGAGTCCATCAGGAGCCAAAAGGGTTCCTTCATTTCGAACTCACAAGACACTACACATGCCAAAGACAAACATACAGTTAATGTGTGATAGGAGAGTTAGTTGGGTGCTAGAAGCAGAAGTGTACTGCTACGTCATAGTGAATTACTGTTTTTTAAAGAGGTGTGCCTTCAAATTAGAGCAGTCTTGGGGTGGTTTCCAGATCCTAAATGCACAGATGGAAAAGGCCTACTGCTGTGTGTTTTGTTTTTACACTTCTTATCCTGCTGTCTGTTTCCTAGCTGCAGATGTATGGAGGACCAGCAGAAATGATGAGTTTGCTTGCAAGACTAATGAGGTTGTGATGGCTTTGTAAATGAAGGATCTTGTTCTGAAGACGATGTGGGACATCAAGGGGAGCCAATTGATTTGCATCATGATGATCATATTTCCAACGGCCCAGGTCAAGACTTGATTAGTTGTGCAGGATGCCGTTAAGAGTGGTCATGTTGAGGGTGGTAGGCCATGGAGCACCTTTCATCAGCATTTATTTTTATCCTCTGTCAACAGACCACTAATTGTTTCCTTTTTTCATTGATTCGTCTTGGAAAGTAACACTCAGGTAATCTTATGTTCCACAAAAGTGTTTGAGTTCTAATCAGAACAGGGAAACCCAAAAGAGTATTCTTTCTTTCACCACATTTTTCCTAAAGTCTGTATTCAATTAACAAGGCTTAGTCAATTAGTCCAGAAAATAAAGTAGGGTGTTCAGAGTGAGCCAACTCATCCCTAATCTATCCTTTTTAATCCACAATAAATTAGTGTTATTTGGGTTCTCTCAATCCAAGTACCTTCTGCTGCCAATTGGCAAATGTGAGTCACATAAATCATTACATCCAGCTGAATATCTCCATTCTTCCTCAGCAGAACATTCACACATCTTCTAGAAAGCCAGTACAAATGGTAAATAACTCTCCAAACTATGATATGAAATTTTTACTAAGGGTGTAGTAATATCCAGGTAGGTCTAGTAAGACAACCAGCTAGATACCCCACCTTTGTTCTGTCTATGTAGTGAAAGGTGCATTGTAAGGGAATAAAAGAATTCTCTTAATTATACAGGATCTCAGGATGGGGCACTCAAATGGACTACTTGGTTATTAGTGGACCTTATTTCTTGGGTCTGATGATTTGAGGCTAAAATTTCAAGGTTACATTGGTGTAACCCTTGTGCCAGGTACTGGTAAGGATCCATGGCACAAGCAGTCCTAAGGAGCCACGTGTTGCAATCTGTCAAGAACAAGACACTGTGAAGAGTGACTCCTCCCAGTAGCCATGGTGTCACCATGCACACTAAAATATTTGTGGAATGCATCAAGAGTTTCATTAAGAGGGCCCTAGTTAGGAGGAATACACCTCCAAGGCCAAAAAAAACTCCTTAGCAATAGTTGTAATTCTGGATGTATGACTACTAATACATGAGCTAATAAATAAGGCTCCATAACCACCCTCAATTAGGGTTGAAAAAAAGCCCAGCAAAGGAATTCTGGAAGAAGGGAGGTCCAGAAGGAGTCCTTCTTCTGGAAAAAACAAAAAAATCAGGGACAAAAGGCTGCTGAGTGGGCAAAGAACGCAACAAAAAATCAGAGAACAAGGGGCTTATTTACAAGCCTCTTGCGCCACTTTTGCGTCATTTTTAACATGGGAAAAGTGACGTACGGGTGGTGCAAGGGGCTTGTAAATAAGCCCCCAAATGTTTTGAGACAGATACATGTCAAGGCAATGCCACCTTATATGACCTGAGCTGGAAATGACAGCACAGGAAAGTAGATGAGCTACTTCCTGGATTGGGACTTTAAGCAACCACCTTGGAGAGGCTAATGTTTAAGTCAAACCATGCCTACAACTTCAGGTATATTGTGTAAAAAGGCACATCCTTCAAGTCCCACTGACTTGACTACTTCCTTCCCAGGTCAATGTTCTGTGTAGACTGCAAAGCACCCTGTTGGCTTGCTGCAGCCAGAGAAATGCTGACACCGATTGAGCTGTGTAGGGGATAACCCCTACCTGTATGATTTGCGCAAGGACCAGATACAAGGTGTGCTTAGTGCAAAGAACAGGGATGAGCTAACTTCTTTTCCCAGAATGCACAGTCCATCTAACACGTCACTGCCTCTGATGAGTTCCTAGTGCAGATATAATACTTGCTAACAGATACAAGCTTGTGCAGCCCATCATAGTTCGCTAGCAGAAGCCAGAGAACTTGGGGTTAGTCACATCCTATTCACTCAGAGTGATATTTGTAGAGATGTTTCTTAAGACCAGAGTATCTCTTCCAGTTTTTACTTGCTATAAATTGCCTTCCTTATATGCCTGGCATCTACAGGTCATCTTCCTAACATCTACAGACACTTATGTCTGCTGCTACAGTCTCCTGTCGCCTGCTGCCACATGCCAGCCACATACCTACAGTCTTCCTGATTTAGATGTGGGCAGTAAGTGAAGAGTCTGCCAAATGTACATTGGAATCTACTGTTTTGTTTAGAAGGTAAAAGTTATGTTAAGTTTTTAAGTTTTTAAGCTTTAGAACTGATACTCACAGTCTAATTTTTTTTTCTTCATAAAACAAGTGGCACACCATAAATAGTACAAGTCATTTGAAAGTCCTTCAGTGAATTCATACATATCTTCAGTCATCCATCAGTAGGGCTTTCACCAACTTATTTTCTTTCACTCAGTTGAGGGATAGGCATGGATTTTCTTTCCCAAAATCCACTATAGTGTCTATAGGATTTTTAGTAAACACGTTTCATCCTAAGACTGATGGCCCATAAAGATTCCTTAATTCTTCACCTACTATTAAAGTTCCAAATTCAAACTTTTTTACCATATGGATTGTGACCTTAATGCATCTTTCATTTGATGAGTATAGGACTGATTAAATCATCTTCCTCCTATATAGTGTTCCATTGATTCCTTGGGTCTTATCCAAGAGATCCAAGAGCCAACCAAATTTGTCCAACTCGTCCAGGAGAGTGGTGGCTCACGACTACTGCAAGGCAGTACCTGGAATGTTCGGAATAGTCCCTGCTCATTTGTTCATCCTCACTCTTATTAAGTTCATATGTGATTTCAGGCATTCAAAACATTTTACATTAGACATTTATTTTGTTAAAACATTTGTCAATAACTCCACAGTTTAAAATATATGTATAAAGATTAAAATATACTCCAAAAACAACTATTTCCTTAAAATTTTGACTTAGTCAGTTTTATTCAGCATCCAAAGCTAAAAAAAAATTGCAATAAACATCATATACAATCTTTCGTACAAAAAAGGGCTACAATACCTACACAATAAAAGTGTAATCAATACACAGTTTATACACAGTAAAAATAACAATTTATCAAATATAAAAATACGAAAACGAAAAACAGTCGACGCGGCGTTTCGGTGTATTGTGTATTCTATCACCTTCTTCAGGACACAGTTTTCGACGGACATAAACTTTTTATTAAAAAGGAAAACATATAAGACATATAATAGATTAGTGTTTGGAGTACCTATGACATTTAAATCTTTCAAAAAAATATTACATCATGCACATAACTTTTAAAGATGTTTATTTTTTATTGTTACTATGTCAAAAATGCTAAATGGTGACAAAAATTATCGTAATATACCAAGAATTTTTTTCTTAATCACACATGAACAAGAGTAGGGAATTTACCTATGAAAAGTGCAAAACGTTGTGGCTTCCTTTTCTTAAAATAATTAAGGAATGCCTTCAGTTTATTTGATTTACTGGTATATAAATACCATGATAAAAATAATCACACCGGAATTTCCTGCGGAGTAAAAATAACAGCCGGTGTATAACTCATTAATTTAGGTTTACATTTATAGAGTATTTTATTGGTGAACATAACCCACCTTGATGTGTAATGTGACACCTTTAGAAAAGATCAAAGGGAGCCACCGATATGTATCTATATTCTGGCGGGATATCCTTTAAAAATAATAGAAAAACATATTTTATAATCATAGAGTGGAGTTTCTTTGTTAGATTTTTCTAAATCATAATCAGAAACCTACCGAAAAATGGACCTAGCAATGGACCCTTCTGGAGTAGCCGTCAATGAGGCTTTTTAGTGTCCTCCTTTTTCTTTTTGTAATCTGTCGATTGATACTGTCTGATGCTTTTATGATGAAGCATATGAAACTACGATTAAAACATAAAGATAATGTCAGGGCTTTTCTTTAGTGTCCTTTATCTCATTATTATCACACATACGGACTAACTTAATTGGTTATAATTCTATCTGTAGTTACTATTTGTAATATTTGTTATTGCTATTTGTAATATTTGAAATCGGAAGCTGAAATCTTCGTACATAGGATGTTACTACTACGAGAAATACAGCTTACGAAACAACCAAAATATTTTTAAGAAACTGTTATATGTTTTTTGGTAGTGTCATCCAGACCCTCAAAAGTTATCAGTCCAATTTTACCAAGTTTTTAGACAGAACATTTTTTTTACCAACTAATTCATACTCAAAGGGATCTCCCTCCGTCTAACCTCTTATTATCTCATATCTTACCTGAACATAGAGCTCCGGCCTCCCTGCTCCCTTCGATCGTGAGTCAGAAGCTGAAAGACTGAAGCCTATGGTCTGCTTAAATACTCACTCCTATCTCCACCTGTTGTTAATTATCAATTTGCCAAGTTAAACCACCAGTTACTGACATGTTGTATGTGGCGGCCATCTTAAACTGCTACTCAGCAGTTTATATCCTTTACCCATAAGGATACTTTATGTTACGATAAGAATTTGTATACTGTTTTATCAATACTATAATGGTATCTAAACAGATATTCAATTTAAAATTCTTTTAGGAACGTTTATATTAACGTTTTTTGGGCAAAATCTCGGCCCGATCGTTGCGTCGGCCATCTTCCAGTGGTGTTTACTTTTGACTAGTTCTATAGTCGGCCATTTCGGAGTGGTGTTATAACGACATATTTGTACTGATGGCATTTTATATAATAATCATTTTCAAGTAAAATCGTGCATCTTTATATTGATACTTTCATAGTTTAACTAAAACTGTTTTACAATAAAAAAATTAGATTTTGAAATTCGACCGGATATTAATGTCGGCCATCTTACAGTGGTGTCATATGTCATATGTCATATGACACCACTGTAAGATGGCCGACATTAATATCCATTGCTAGGTCCATTTTTCGGTAGGTTTCTGATTATGATTTAGAAAAATCTAACAAAGAAACTCCACTCTATGATTATAAAATATGTTTTTCTATTATTTTTAAAGGATATCCCGCCAGAATATAGATCCATATCGGTGGCTCCCTTTGATCTTTTCTAAAGGTGTCACATTACACATCAAGGTGGGTTATGTTCACCAATAAAATACTCTATAAATGTAAACCTAAATTAATGAGTTATACACCGGCTGTTATTTTTACTCCGCAGGAAATTCCGGTGTGATTATTTTTATCATGGTATTTATATACCAGTAAATCAAATAAACTGAAGGCATTCCTTAATTATTTTAAGAAAAGGAAGCCACAACGTTTTGCACTTTTCATAGGTAAATTCCCTACTCTTGTTCATGTGTGATTAAGAAAAAAATTCTTGGTATATTACGATAATTTTTGTCACCATTTAGCATTTTTGACATAGTAACAATAAAAATAAACATCTTTAAAAGTTATGTGCATGATGTAATATTTTTTTGAAAGATTTAAATGTCATAGGTACTCCAAACACTAATCTATTATATGTCTTATATGTTTTCCTTTTTTAATAAAAAGTTTATGTCCGTCGAAAACTGTGTCCTGAAGAAGGTGATAGAATACACAATACACCGAAACGCCGCGTCGACTGTTTTTCGTTTTCGTATTTTTATATTTGATAAATTGTTATTTTTACTGTGTATAAACTGTGTATTGATTACACTTTTATTGTGTAGGTATTGTAGCCCTTTTTTGTACGAAAGATTGTATATGATGTTTATTGCAAAAAAATTGTAACTTTGGATGCTGAATAAAACTAAGTCAAAATTTTAAGGAAATAGTTGTTTTTGGAGTATATTTTAATCTTTATACATATATTTTAAACTGTGGAGTTATTGACAAATGTTTTAACAAAATAAATGTCTAATGTAAAATGTTTTGAATGCCTGAAATCACATATGAACTTAATAAGAGTGAGGATGAACAAATGAGCAGGGACTATTTTTTTGTTTTACTGTAAATCACCCCGTCCCTATTTAGGTCACAGGGTTTCTCTTTTATTTCTCTCGGTTTACCTTGTGGCCATGTAGGCATCGTTTTGCAACAAATGTCCTTACCATGCACAGCACAATGGGACTTTACAAACTCTCAGGGCCCTCCACACATGCATGTCAGAGGGCACAGGATAAACCCATATCCTGGAGGGCATTTTAAATGAGCATGATTTACCACCTTTACCACCAGCTACCATAAATGAGGAGGTAAATCGATCAATGACCAAGGCTGGGCAGGACAATTAGTCTGGCTTACACCCTAGTGCTGTTTCAGGATATGTTTTGCTAATTAATAATATATTGTCAAGTTTTTGGTTAATGATTATACAGATGCCTATAAAATTAACTATAAACAACATTCCTGCAATCTACGGGGCATATTTACGAGTTCTGGCGCATCACTGCAAATCAGCAGGGATGCGCCAGAACAGATGCGACACGCAATTCCCTCCCTGCGCCACCACAAATGCGTCGCATTTACAATGCGGCGCACCGTGGCGCAAGGATAGGGTGATGCGTGTTGCATCCTGTGGCGTAAGGGCGGTGCATTGCTGGAGTCGTGTCGCTAGCGCGACCCAGCTCCAGCAATGCTCAGGGGCGCCTTATGCCTAACATGCTGCGTCACTCCTTACGCCTGCTTCAAGCAGGCGCAGGGTATTGACGCAGCATGGACGTAAAAGTGACTCAGTGAAATCTTGTAGATTTCACTGCGCCACTTTTACGAGGCGTTCCTGCGAGGGAACGCCCACCCTGTGCCGGAACTTCCCACAAGAAACCGAACGCAGGTTTCATGTGGCGCAGGGCTTTACAACGTGACGCATCTCCCTAGATGCGTCACGTTGTAAATAAGGCGCAACGTGGCGCATGGTTTGCGCCGCCGCTGCGTCACAGAAGTGACGCAACGGCGGCGTAAATGTGGCGCATGGGGCTTGTAAATCTGCCCCTACGTATTCGAGAAAACATGTTTGGTGAGTACATAAAAGGAATTGTGAGGTAATTATACTGAGAACTGAAAATTAATTCAGACAAATCTTGTCAAAATTGCAGAGCACCAGTATGTATAAAATTGGTTCAAAAAAAGTTTTATTTGTTTTATTCTTACAAGCAGAAGCTAGTATTTTAAACTTTGTCCACTCAAAGTTTTCTTGTGCCGGTAACTGTGGAATATGTTCTCCAGGCATCTGTCATCATCTTCTCTGCTGTGAATTCATGACAGCCATTAAATACAAACTGAAACACCTGTATTGCGGGCTGTGCAGCCAAATGTGTGACACCTGCTGCTGTTCCATCTGTGCAGTGAGCATCGTGACAGTTCTTCCCTGCCATAGGACCCTTCATTCTCTATAATGACGAACGCAGCGATCATCCCCTATGACCTTGAAAAATGTCACATTCTGTGGTATAAATGGCTCAACTGCCTCACAGGACAGGAAAAAGATTGGCTGTTTAATTAACACTGAGCTTTGCTACATTTATAGAATTCTGATATTCGAAAAACTGATGGTGTTGAACAGATAACCGACTGTGCAAGGATTATCGGCACCAAATGCAACAAGCATTTGCAATGCAATCGGTCTCGCCTTTGGGACCTTGTATGTATTTAGCTATGCAGCACAATAGCCTGGGTGCTGAAACATCTACTGTTCTTTAACGTGGAGGGAAAGTAAGCACCAAACTGCGTGACACGCCAGGTATGGGAACATATAGAGAGAAATATTGCCTTTCAGCGGGAAATGGCATAGTCCAAAGCTCTGTTTTTAAGATAAAATCAGGACCTTCGGTGGTCATATCACTGAAAATGCAAGATTTGAAAAGAATATTATTGTGTATGGGTGCTCCTGGAAGACAATTTCTATGGACTGGAATCTAGAGAATGCTAAAGTGATTCTGGTATTTTACTGACCTCTGCTGGTCGTTTTCTATCAAGAAAGTTAAATAGAGGCAGTTGCCAGAACATTTTTTAAAAAAGAAAGTCCCTAAGTAGAAAGCAATTCTGGTATTTTACTGACCTCTACTGGTCGTTTTCTATCAAGACAGTTAAATAGAGGCAGTTGAACAGAAACAAAAGTCCCTAAGCGGAAGCAGACAAGTCCTAAGGCTGATCTCCTGAGCCCACAAAGTACATACACATATAAGTATATACTAAAGTGACGCACTGGTGACACATTTTACTGCCCCATATTTACAAGGGCAGAAAAAGCCACCCTGTGTGGCTTTTCCTGTCCTTGTAAATATAGGCCCTTTACACGCACCACTTTGCGTGAAAGGGGCGTTCTATGGGTGTTGCTGTGGGTGTTCCCACGCAACACCCATAGAACCTGACACATTTCCAGATTTACGAGAAAACGCAAACCTGGAAATGCGTCTGAATGCTACGCCTCCCCAGGGGAGGAGTAAGGAGGTGCAACAAGGAGAAATGCATTCATTTCTCCTCGTTTTTTTTTTTATGTGCATGCTGCATTCTGCAGCACACATAGAACGAGGAAATCACCTCCCTTCCTAAACATAAACAATCATTAAAAAAATGACGTTTTGCAAGTTCTATGTGTGCTAATGCAGCACACATAGAAGTTGAAAAACACAATTTCAGATTGTTTATGTGCAGGAAACCCTTCCTGCACATAAACAATCATCCCCGTGACGCAGGCATCCTTGCACCATGGTGCAAGGGAGCTTTCGTCAGGGCATGGCAGCTCATTGTGCGCCAGCGCAGGTGAGAGCATAGGAATGCAACATATTATTGTAAATATGTCGCATCCCTATGCTTTGAAAATGCTGCAGCGTGGCGCAGCCAAAGGGCTTGCGGTGCCGCGCAGCAGCACTTTCTTGTAAATAGGCCCTAAGTGGGGCAAGCCGTCCAATAGCAAAAGCTCTATGTGCAGATTCAGCTGTAATATGACTCTCTTTGCTGCCTTCTGCTGGAGGCGCTAAAAGGCAGCTTCTTCATTTGACTCTATTTCCATCGTTGTTGGCAGTGTATTTTTTTTCACCTTGATGACATGTATCAGTTTTTTACTTTTCCTAAATTTAAAATTTGGATACCCATTTTGTAATTTAAAATATTTACTGATAACTTCCTCCTAAATGGATTTCAGTTTTAATGTCTGTGCACCATTTACATATTACTAAATCAGCACACCCTGGTAACATGTTAAAAAAAAATGTTTATGCATATGATTGTGCACAGTTGGAAATTACCATCTTTTGCGTGGTGTACCTCCCAAAAAGTTCATTAATTGTTTGTTCTGGTTGTAGAACTCTGTGCACGTTATCCCTGCCGACCAGAGATAAAGTGTTTGTGCTCCCCCTTTCAACACTAATAAAAATTGGCATACCCCTATTTGGCTTCTTTACCCTACCTATAAGACCCTAGTATATTGCACCCACAATGTAAGGTAAATGTCACCAGTGGGCTGTAGCACTCCTTGTGCCACTCACTGCAGTGGTAATGCAAACATGACTGCAGGCCTGGCAATAATAGCCTGGCTGTGCAGGTTTAAACTGAAAATCCGACCTGTCAATATAACCCTTTTTGGCTTAAAACCCTCCTTTTATATATTTATACGTCACCTCCAAGTAAGCCTTACTGCCCATTAAGCATGTTGCCTATCAACTATGATAACATCGCTTACAAGAAATTGCAGTTAAAGGGTTCTCAATGTACCTAGTAAAACGCACTAGCAAACTTCATCTTACCAAAATTGACACAGATGAATACATCAAAGTTGAGCTGTACACAGTTCTTGGGCCTGAGGAGACTCTAAAATGGTGAGGGTCAAAACGCGTCAACTAACAAACATTAGGGAGCTATTGGAGTCACAACTATTGAAAGGGAACCTGTTTGATTAATTTGGTGCCTTGTATAGATTGAAACAATAAGGTGCCATCATTCCTGAGGTTCTATTTCATTTTAGGAGCATCGATAATTGAGAATATCAATTGCAACTTCTTGTACCTTGTGTTGCTGCAATACATTCTTCCCTAGTGCCCTGTTCCTTGCTTCTCAGCCAGGGTGAGTATGATGTCACGGAATGTTGGTGTGTGCCTGGTTGGGTGAGTGTCAGTAGGTGAGAGCCGGATGAGCAGCAGGGAGGCTGCTCCTAATGGGGTGTACTTTCCATCTTACCAGTTACTTGGAACAAACTATAACTGTGTCTTAATAAACCTTTCTCATAACCTACTCCACTGCCTACTGGATTATCTACATACAAGGATGTTACTTCCATTACAACACAACTCGTATTGTAAACAAGCATTAGTTAATGCATTAGGTTTCACCTATGCAATAAATGATAGACTTTTTTGCTGTAAGTTGTAGCTTGCTGAGTAGTTGTGCAATACAAGTTACAGAAAGTCTTTTAAAATGCTATGACTTGTTTGTGTGCAAAAAGGCAATATATTGTGTTATTACTAGTGGTATTATAAAGTGAGGAGATTAATTAAATGGTGGAGGATAAAGATAAAATAACATTTACCTAATAAATAGGCTTGAAAGTGATGCAGTTATGGGGAGAATAGGTAAAGGGTGGATGGAAAAGCATACAAGTGCAGTGTGAGTGCTGTTTGGGCAAAAAAACAATATTACAAAAACTAGATGAAAAGGTGTTGTTTGGTTATTGTCCATTGTTAAGATAAACAAATGAAAATGAACTTTACATATTTCGAATGAGCATTTGAGCAGTTGTGCAACATAAGTGAAAGAAACACTGAAATACCCGGGATCTGTGTACCCTACATCAATGTGGTCTCAAACGCCATTGCGCAGAAGGAGCAATTCCCCCTTCTTGGAAAGGGGTGGAGATAGTCCCTATTTTCAAGGAAGGCGATCCTGGTGTGCCATCCAACTACTACCCAATCAGCTTATTGGGTAACCACCAAAAAATCTTCTGTAAACAGGTTGTTGACCGCCTACTAGGCTGATGTGAGAAAAAGCAGATCCTAATGAGGCTCCAGGAAGGATTTAGGCATAGGGTCAGCACAGTTGACCAGGTCTTCCGGTTCCTCTTGGTTAAGTGGAAGGTGGTCAACCTGGCTGGGGGTGACCTCTATGTGGCATTTGTCAATTTGAGTGCCGCATTCGACGTGGCCCCCAGAGGGAAATTGTGGGAGGTGCTCTTGGGGAGGAGGACTCCGCCCATCCTCTTAAATCTGATTAGACTACTGCACGAGGGGAACTTCGCGAAAGTAAGGTGCAGAGCAAAAGGAGAGTGATCAGAGGCATTTCAAGTCAACCAAGGTGTTAAGCAGGGCTGCGTACTTGCACCTGCCCTTTTCCTCCTTTATGTTAATAATTACATAGTGTACTTGACCAACTGTGTGAATGATTCCCGTTCTCTGGCAAGAGAAAAAATACTGGTCCTCCTCTTTGCGGATGACACGTAGTTGTTGTCCAAAACCATGAGGGCTCTGCAAAGGCTGCTTGACAGCTTCAATCAGTTTTGCAGCAATTTTGGTCTGAAATAAATACCTCCATGACCAATTATATGATGTGTACTAAGAAGGGCAAGCCAAGTGGGGTCATTAAGGTGGGGGCGGAGGTACTCGAAAGGGTCCAGGAGTTCTGGGATACCCTAACTATAAAGCAACAGGCAGGAGCTACACTCAAGTTGACCAAAACGGTCCCTTGGTCCACTGTACGTACAGCAGTGGAAATTTATAAGGCCCAAACAAGTGGGGCGGCCCTCTTAGGGGCAGAATTGTGGGGGTTCTCTAACATCAGTCCCATGAGTGTGGCAGAGATCATTTTATTAGAAGTCTCATGGGTATAGGGAAGTGCACACCTCTTATTCCACTTCGTATGGATCTGGGATCGCTGAGATCTCCTCCTCATTGGTGGTGTTGAGACCCCTATTGTATTGGATCAGAATCTGGGGCACTGTTGATTTGTCCCTCTTAGGAGAGGGTGTGCAGGATGTTATTGCGGCCAATGGTAGGGGGGAAATCAATTGGTTAAGGATACTCAAGAAGGGTTGGAAGGAGTTGGGCTTGGGCAAATTCTGGAGTGAGCTACAATGGTGCAAGGATGCCTGCGTCATGGGGAGATTGTTTTTGTGCAGAAAGGGGCACCTTCCTGCACAAAAACAATCACTTCAGGCATTTTCCTCTTTCAATGCGTGCTGTAGAATGCAGCATGCATTGAAAGAGGAAAAAATGAGGAGAAATGAAAACATTTCTCCTTGTTGCGCCCCGCTACGGCACCCCCAGGGTGGCGTAGCATACTGACGCATTTCCAGGTTTACGATCCTCGTAAATCTGGAAATGTGTCTTGTTCCATGGGTGTTGCGTGGGAACACCTACAGCAACACCCATGAAGGCCCCTTTCATGCAAAGTGCAGCGTGTAAAGGGGCTGTATTTAAAAGGACAGGAAAAGCCACAAAGGGTGGCTTTTCCTGTCCTTGTAATTATGGGGCAGTGAAATGCGCTGCCAGTGCGTCACAAACAGTGACCTACTGGCACAGCAAGGGGCTTGTAAATCTGCCCCTTAGTACTTGTACTTTTGAGCAAATTGATTGTTATTTTATTTTTCTGCTGAGCTACTATATTTTTATTGTTACCTGTTTTAAAGTGAATTTGAAGTATGCAATTGCTTACCTGCATTTGAGTTGGAGGGTGGGGGACAGAGACGGTGGAAGCAGCGTTACCGGAAGTAGTGCTGCAATCAGAAGGAGGGTCAGCACTGTACATGTTGAGGATGGGGGGGAGGGGGTGTTAAAAACATGGGCGCAGCGAAGGCCCAAACTGGACGCGGGGGGGCTATTAAAACATTGGCTCGGCAAAGGCCCGAATGGGACCAGGGGCCACGAGCCAGAAAATAGCAGTAAATGGCGATATACAAGGGAAACGTTGCTAGATTTAGGTAAGGCTATGACACATAATGAGGTACTCTGTGGTAAGGTGTCTCCAGGTTGCACTGTGGGTCCTTTTTCATGCCTCAATTGCAAGTGGGGAAGCTGGACAGCGCCAGAACGGCACTTTTTGGAAGAGGGCAATTTGACGGGCATTCATTGAAATGTATCTACTTTAATGCAAGATCCCTAACCAAACATTGTTTGGAGATTTGGGACTCATTAGCAGAGAAAAAGCCTGATTTGGCCTTTATAACAGAGACTTGGCTAAACGATAAGAACTTCCCTGACATCTCTACCGCCCTACCTGCAGACTATAAGATGTTAACATACGACAGGCTGGGGCGGAACGGAGGAGGAACAGCCATTCTTTTTAAAGATTGTTACACATGTTTCACAAAATATGTAGCACCACTAGAGGACCATGAGATTTTAGTATTTTAGGTCTCCAGCAAAGAATATAAAATGTTTGGGGGAGCAGTAATTTTCAAGCCCCCAGGCTATAAATCTGAATTTAAAGTCAGACTATTTTCTCAGCTGCTTCCTGTATGCTTGAAATATAGCAAACACAAGGAGATGATGGACAGAGCACTGAAACTTTCCAGACATTCACCCCCAGTCACAGATCTGGGTTGAATCCATCATCGTTCTTTAGCTCACTTTGCCACCCCAGTTCAGACACAGCTATATGCAAATCAGTCTTGACCCTGTACCTCATGGGAACAGTCCAGACCGAACTGCCAGCCATGTCTTCCCTGGACCGGAAACAAGCATCCTGGGACTGGTTTCGGGGTAACACCCGCCATCAGCCAGGCTAGCTTGAATCCAGTGGTGAAGTGAGCAAGGGACCCACCTCTGGGCATACCCTGTCAACTTAGGACGAACAAAGCAAACACAAGGAGATGATGGACGGAGCACTGAAACTTTTAAGTAACTCACCCCCAGTCACAGATCTGGGCTGAATCCATCATCATTCTTTAGCTCACTTCGCCACCCCAGTTTAGACCCAGCTATATGCAAATCAGTCTTGACCATGTGCCCCATGGGAACTGTCCAGCCCGAACTGTCAAGGTCTTCCCTGGACAGGAAACAAGCATCCTGGGACTGGTTTCGGGGTAATACCCGTCATCAGCCAGGCTAGCTTGAATCCAGTGGCAAAGTGAGCAAGGGACCCACGTCCAGGCATAACCTGCCAACTTAGGGCGAATAAAGCAAACACTCGAAGATGATGGACGGAGCACTGAAACTTTTGAGACAATCACCTCTAGTCACAGTTCTGGGTTGAATCCATCATCATTCTTTAGCTCACTTCGCCACCCCAGTTTAGACCCAGCTATATGCAAATCATTCTTGACCCTGTGCCTCATGGGAACAGTCCAGCCCGAACTACTAAGCCAGGACTTCCCTGGACCAGAAACAAGCATCCTGGGACCGGTTTCGGGGTAATACCCGTCATCAGCCAGGCTAGCTTGAATCCAGTGGCAAAGTGAGCAAGGGACCCACGTCTTGGCATACCCTCCCAACTTAGGGTGAACAAAGCAAACACAAGAAGATGATGGACGGAGCACTGAAACTTTTCAGACACTCACCCCCAGTCACAGATCTGGGTTGAATCCATTATCATTCTTTAGCTCACTTCGCCACCCCATCTCAGACCCAGCTATATGCAAATCAGTCTTGACCCTGTGCCTCATGGGAACAGTCCAGCCAGAACTGCCAAGCCAGTTCTTCCCTGGACCGGAAACAAGCATCCTGGGACTGGTTTCAGGGTAACACCCGTCATCAGCCAGGCTAGCTTGAATCCAGTTGCTAAGTGAGCAAGGGACCCATGTCTGAGCATACCCTGCCAACTTAGGGCAAACAAAGTAAGCACAAGGAGGTGATGGACGGAGCACTGAAACTTTTCAGACACCCACCCTCAGTCTCAGATCTGGGTCGAATCCATCATCATTCTTTAGCTCACCTCGCCACCCCAGTTCAGACCCAGCTATATGCAAATCAGTCTTGACCCTGTACCTAATGGGAACAGTCCAGCCATAACTGCCAAGCCAGGTCTTCCCTAGACTGGAAACAAGAATCCTGGGACCAGTTTCAGGGTAACACCTGTCATCAGCCAGGTTAGCTTGAATCCAGGGGCAAAGTGAGCAAGGGACCCATGTCTGGGCATACCCTGCCAACTTAGGGCGAAAAAAGCAAACACAAGGAGATGATAGACCGAGCACTGAAACTTTTCAGACACTCACCCCCAGTTACAGATCTGGGTTGAATCCATCATCGTTCTTTAGCTCACTTCGCCACCGCAGTTCAGACCCAGCTATATGCAAATAAGTCTTGACCCTGTGCCTCATGGGAACTGTCCAGCCCGAACTGCCAAGCCAGGTATATATATCCATTTTTTAGTAATTGGCGATTTTTATGTTCATTTTAAAAACACTGAAGATTTTTTGTGTCAACAATTGGAAAGTGATATGCAGATTTTACAACTCAAACAATGGGACAGAGGACCCACCCATATTGCAGGGCATACACTCAATCTTTTATTTTCCAATATTGAGTCCATCAATATCTCGGGGATTGACCCTCTAACCTTAACTGATCATTTCTTAATTGCCTTCTCCTTTACTGTACCAGTAGGGAAAAATAACCCGCACACACCCTCAACAAGCATAAAAAGGCCATGGAACCTTATAACCCCAAATCTGTTTGCTTCTCATTTATCTTCAATAGAACAAACTGTAATGAGTGCACTCCCCAAACAGGTAGAGTTTTTAAATTTAGAAATAAGTAACGCATTGGATCAGTGTGCCCCCCCGGAAAGAGAGCAAACTAATTAGAGATTCACCATCAGAAATGTGGTACTCTCCAGAGCTTAGAATGATGAAAAGGAAATGCAAATCTGTGGAACACAGATGGAGAAAAACCAAAGACAGCGTAGATAGGCTAATATATAAAGAGGAGCTAAAAAAGGATCATAAATCCCTCAAACATTCTAAGAAAATGTATTTTGTAAAAAGAATTGAAGAAAATAGTAATTCAACTAAAGAGTTATTCAAAATAGTGGAGGAACTTTCCAAGCTGGCTGGCATTCCCAATCATTGGCCCCCTCGGAAGCTAATTGCGAGAAAGTTAGTAACTTTTTCTATGATAAAGTTTCCCAAATCTACTCAATATTGAAAAACCCAACCATCACTGGAGGATATTAACTGGGAATCTTTGAAACCCCACCCCGAAGTATTCTCGCACTTAGGAAACTTTGCTCCTTTTACGGAAGAGCAAGTAGCGAAAGTGATGATAGACCTAAAATTGGGATCTTTGCTGCATCCGTGCCTACATTTTATCTACTCCCAGCTAACATCAGTACTCTGCCCTTACTTAACGCAAATTTTTAATCAATCGATAGGAGCAGCAATGTTTCTTGATGCATGGAAATAAGCTGGGATATCCCCATTGGCAAAAAAAAGCAGGTATAGATGTCTCTAACTTTTCAAACTATCGACCAATTGCACAACTTCCATACATGTCCAAGGTTCTAGAGAAACATTTTAACAAACAACTTGATTATCTAGAGACAAATGATCTTTTAGATCCTTCACAGAGGGGTTTTAGGGCAATGAACAGAACAGAGACTACACTATTAGCAGTGTTGGACAATATCAGATTACTGGTAGACCAGGGTAAAGCTCCTGCTCTCATCCTTTTGGACTTGTCAGCACCTTTCGACACTGTATCTAATAGCCTCTTGATGAAAAAATTACATGAAAACGGACTCCATTCCAAAACTCTTCAATGGTTTAGCTCTTTTTAAAAAAAACAGAATTCAGAGAGTACAATTGGGCTCTTTTTCTTCTAACCCACAAACAATCAATTGTGGAGTCTCGCAGGGATCGTCGCTGAGCCCAACCCTCTTTAATGCTTATGTCTCTCCACTGGCCAATATTGGGAAGAATTGGGGTTTTAACATTTGTTCTTATGCAGATGACACACAGTTGCTGATAGAAATAGGAGAAAGATATGAGGACACTAGAGATAATTTGATCAACTGTCTCTCAGAAACCGCAAATTGGATGACAGAGCATTGTTTGAAGTTAAATGCAGAGAAGTCTGAGATACTACTCTTTGGGGGAGCACACCTAGGGCCATATGTATGAAAGTTTGGTTTTGCGATTCTCAAATAGCGAATTTTAGAGAATCGCTATTTGAGAATCGCAAAACGAGATGTATGTAGGATTTGCAATAAATTTTGCGAATCCTACATATTCCTTATTTGCGAATCGCAAATTGCGATTCGCAATTAAGGAATACCTCCCCATTCATTCCTATGGGCCTAGAGGCCCATAGGAATGAATGGGAAGATATTCGCAATTTGCGATTCCCAATTAGAGAATCGCAAATTGAGAATGCAATTTCAAGGGTGCCAGGGTGTCTAAAGGACACCCTGTTGCACCCTGAAATGAGCATGGGTGCAGATGTGGCGCACATACATGCCCTAAGGGCATGTATGTGCGCCACATGGCACTTTGAAAAATGCAAAAAGTGCATTTTTCAAGGAATCGCAAATTACCACCAACCTGAAGTTGGTGGTAATTTGCGATTCCTTAAGGTCAAATTGCACTTTTTGGTGCTTCTTAAATTGCATTTAAGGAATCGCAATTTGCGATTCCTTAAATGCAATCGCAAAATAGGGAATCGCAAATTTTGCGATTCCTTATTTTGCGAGGCAGTTTTGACTTCATACATACCTCTAAGCAAAATTGCATTCGCAAACGCCGAAATTCTGCGAATTTCGGCGTTTGCGAATGCAATTTGGCTTGATACATATGGCCCCTAGTCTGGGAAGCATCCAGGTGGCCCCAGTCGCTAGGTACTGTGCCAGAACCCAAATGGGTTGTAATAAATCTAGGCATCTTGGTAGAAAATGCACTAACCATGCAAGACCAAGTAAAAGTACTGTGCTGCAAATGTTTTGCCATGCTAAAATTAAGGATACTTTTTCTATGAATCCCGGACAATTGGAGAAAAAACATTGTTCAGGCCCTGATAACTAGTAGACTGGACTATGGGAATGCGTTATATGTTGGTTTGGCAGACTACTTGTTCTCACGATTGCAGGTGACCCAAAATGCAGCAGCCAAATTGGTCTATAACAAGAACAAGCTTAACTCGGCATCAGAATGTTTGGAGGTGCTACAATGGTTGCCTATGTGCCAAAGAGCTAAGTTTAAACAATTGTGCCATGCGTATAGAGACTTTTACAAGCTTGGCCCCAAAGTCCTGCAGGACAAAGTTGAATTTTATTTCCCTCCTCGAGAAATGAGATCTTGCAAGCTCGCTCTGGCTAAAACTAGACTTATAAAGAAATTTACAGTGCGAGGCCACTCCTTCTCATACCAGGCAGCTGTACACTGGAATAAACTTCCATTAGACCTATGCCTCACTGACGACCATTTGGTGTTTAGGAAGAAACTGAAAACATGGCTATTCAGGACCTAATTGCTGGTGCCTCTGTGACAAATGTCTTTACAATGTGGGTGAGCTATAACTAGCGCTGTGATATCTCTTTGGAATGAATGTTGTGCTTTATAAGTACAATAAATAAATATGTTTCTAACATGGTGTGGAGTCTTTTGCAGTTTATTCACTGTGTTATTGTTTGAAATGTTGCACAAACACTTTATACATTGCCTCTTAAGTTAAGTCTTACTGCTCTGTGCCAAGCTACCAGAGGGTGAGCACAGGTTAAATTAGGGTGTGTATCTGACTTACCCTGACTAGGATTGTGGTTCCCGCTTCGACAGGGTGCAAAACTCTGCCAACCAGAAACCAATTTCTAACAGTGGGCACCAGGTATAAATATTGGATCTCAGAACCCAGCTCTTCAGTACACATCTGGACCTGAGGAAGACAGTGGATCAGAGTCTCTGGGACAAAACAGGCTCCAGCAACCTTGTATCCAGTACCAGGACTCTGCCAGCTGTGAGTCCTGCCCTCCCAAGTGGTGCCGCCCCAGTCCTGGACCATTGGAAGTGGGCCTAAAGGTGCTCTGCCAGCCCAACTAGTCCTAGCAGAACCGATGCAGTGTCACACATTGCCTCCCAGAAACTGCATCGGAGCTGCTGTGCGACACATTGCCTTCCAAAAACTCTGCATTGAAATGGGTATGCGACCCAACCCTGACTTAGGACTTCACATCACAACCCACAACCTTATAGAACCACTATTGCATAAATCCATCATTTTTTTGCTCACCACACCACCCCAGTTTGGACCCAGCCATATGCAAATCAGTCTTGACCCTGTTCCTTGTGGGAACAGTCCAGCCCGAACTGCCAAGCCAGGTCCTCCCTGGACCGGAAACAAGCATCCTGGGACCGGTTTCAGGGCATCACCCTTCATCATCCAAGCTAGCTTGAATCTAGTGGTGCAGTGAGCACGGAACCCACGTCTGGGCATACCCTTTTCACTTAGTGCGGCAAATGCCAAAGAAACAATTGATGGGCGGAATGCTGGACAATGCAAACATTCACCCCCAGTCACAAGGATCTGGATTAAATCCTTCATTTTTTTGCTCACCACACCATGCCAGTTTGGACCCAGCCATATGCAAATCAGTTTTGACCCTGTTCCTTGTGGGAACAGTCCAGCCTGAACTGCCAAGCCAGGTCCTCCCTAGACCAGAAACAATCATCCTGGGACCGGTTTCAGGGCATCACCCTTTATCAGCCAGGCTAGCTTGAATCCAGTGGTGTAGTGAGCACGGGACCCACGTCTGGGCATACCCTTCCCACTTAGGATGACAAATGCAAAAGAAACAATTGATGGACGGAATGCTGGACAATGCAAACGTTCAACCCCAGTCACAAGTATCTGGGTTAAATCCATCATTTTGTTTGCTCACCACACCACCCCAGTTTGACCCAGCCATATGCAAATCAGTCTTGACCCTGTTCCTTGTGGGAACAGTCCAGCCCGAACTGCCAAGCCAGGTCCTCCCTGGACCGGAAACAAGCATCCTGGGACCGGTTTCAGGGCATCACCCTTCATCAGCCAGGCTAGCTTGAATCCAGTGGTGTAGTGAGCACGGGACCCACGTCTGGGCATACCCTTCCCACTTAGGGCGACAAATGCAAAAGAAACAATTGATGGACGGAATGCTGGACAATGCAAACATTCACTCCCAGTCACAAGGATCTGGGTGAAATCCATCATTTTGCCACTGGAGTCAAAAACAAGACTGATTTGCATATGGCTGGGTTCAAACTGGAATGGAATGGCATGGTGAGCAAATAAACGATGGATTTATGCCCAGATCCCTGTACTGGGGTGAATGTATGACATTGTTCTGCATTCTGTCCATCAATTGTTGTTTTTGCATTTGTCACCCCGAGTGGGACGGGTATGCCCAGACGTGGGTCCCGTGCTCTCCATGCCACTGGAGTCAAGCTATCCTGGCTGATGAGGGGTGAAACCCCAAAACCGGTCCTAGGATGCTTGTTTCCAGTCCAGGGAGGACCTGACCTGGCAGTTCGGGCTGGACTGCTCCTATTGCAAACACAAGGAGATGATGGACGGAGTGCTGAAACTTTTCAAACACTCACCCCCAGTCACAGATCTGGGTTGAATCCATCATCATTCTTTAGCTCACTTTGCCACCCCAGTTCAGACACAGCTATATGCAAATCAGTCTTGACCCTGTGCCTCATGGGAACAGTCCAGCCCGAACTGCCAAGCCATGTCTTCCCTGGACCGGAAACAAGCATCCTGGGACCGGTTTCGGGCTAACAGCCCTCATCAGCCAGACTAGCTTGAATCCAGTGGCAAAATGAGCAAGGGACCCACGTCTGGGCATACCCTGCCAACTTAGGGCGAACAAAGCAAACACAAGGAGATGATGGACGGAGCGATGAAACTTTTCAGACACTCACCCCCAGTCACAGATCTGGGTTGAATCCATCATTGTTATTTAGCTCACTTCGCCACCCCAGTTCAGACACAGCTATATGCAAATCAGTCTTGACCCTGTGCCTCATGGGAACAGTACAGCCCAAACTGCCAAGCCATGTCTTCCCTGGACCGGAAACAAGCATCCTGAGACCGGTTTAGGGCTAACAGCCCTCATCAGCCAGGCTAGCTTGAATCCAGTGGCAAAATGAGCAAGGGACCCACGTCTGAGCATACCCTGCCAACTTAGGGCGAACAAAGCAAACACAAGGAGATGATGGACGGAGCGCTGAAACTTTTCAGACACTCACCCCCAGTCACAGATCTGGGTTGAATCCATCATCGTTCTTTAGCTCACTTCACCACCCCAGTTCAGACACAGCTGTATGTAAATCAGTATTGACCCTGTGCCTCATGGGAACAGTCCAGCCCGAAATGCCAAGCCATGTCTTCCCTGGACCGGAAACAAGCATCCTGGGACCGGTTTCGGGCTAACAGCCCTCATCAGCCAGTCTAGCTTGAATCCAGCGGCAAAATGAGCAAGGGACCCATGTCTGGGCATACCCTGCCAACTTAGGGCGAACAAAGCAAACACAAGGAGATGATGGACGGAGCGCTGAAACTTTTCAGACACTCACCCCCAGTCTAAGATCTGGGTTGAATCCATCATCGTTCTTTAGCTCACTTCGCCACCCCAGTTCAGACACAGCTATATGCAAATCAGTCTTGACCCTGTGCCTCATGGGAACAGTCCAGCCCGAACTGCCAAGCCATGTCTTCCCTGGACCGGAAACAAGCATCCTGGGACCGGTTTCGGGCTAACAACCCTCATCAGCCAGGCTAGCTTGAATCCAGTGGCAAAATGAGCACCACCCCAGTTCAGACACAGCTAAAGAACGATGATGGATTCAACCCAGATCTGTGACTGGGGGTGAGTGTCTGACAAGTTTCAGCGCTCCGTCCATCATCTCCTTGTGTTTGCTTTGTTCGCCCTAAGTTGGCAGTGTATGCCCAGACGTGGGTCCCTTGCTCATTTTGCCACTGGATTCAAGCTAGCCTGGCTGATGAGGGCTGTTAGCCAAAACCGGTCCCAGGATGCTTGTTTCTGGTCCAGGGAAGACATGGCTTGGCAGTTCGGGCTGGACTGTTCCCATGAGGCACAGGGTCAAGACTGATTTGCGTATAGCTGTGTCTTAACTGGGGTGGCGAAGTGAGCTAAAGAACGATGATGGATTCAACCCAGATCTGTGACTGGGGGTGAGTGTCTGAAAAGTTTCAGCGCTCCGTCCATCATCTCCTTGTGCTTGCTTTGTTTGCCCTAAGTTGGCAGGGTATGCCCAGACATGGGTCCCTTGCTCACTTTGCCACTGGATTCAAGTTAGCCTGGCTGATGAGGGCTGTTACCCGAAACCGGTCCCAGAATGCTTGTTTCCGGTCCAGGGAAGACATTGCTTGGCTGTTCGGGCTGGACTGTTCCCATGAGGCACAGGGTCAAGACTGATTTGCATATAGCTGTGTCTGAACTGGGGTGGCGAAGTGAGCTAAAGAACGATGATGGATTCAACCCAGATCTGTGACTGGAGGTGAGTGTCTGAAAAGTTTCAGCGCTCCGTCCATCATCTCCTTGTGTTTGCTTTGTTTGCCCTAAGTTGACAGGGTATGCCTAGACGTGGGTCCCTTGCTCATTTTGCCACTGGATTCAAGCTAGCTTGGCTGATGAGGGCTGTTAGCCCGAAACCGGTCCCAGGATGCTTGTTTCCGTTCCAGGGAAGACATGGCTTGGCCGTTCGGGCTGGACTGTTCCCATGAGGCACAGGGTCAAGACTGATTTGCATATAGCTGTGTCTGTACTGGGGTGGCGAAGTGAGCTAAAGAACGATGATGGATTCAACCCAGATCTGTGACTGGGGGTGAGTGTCTGAAAAGTTTCAGCGCTCCGTCCATCATCTCCTTGTGCTTGCTTTGTTTGCCCTAAGTTGGCAGGGTATGCCCAGACATGGGTCCCTTGCTCACTTTGCCACTGGATTCAAGTTAGCCTGGCTGATGAGGGCTGTTACCCCGAAACCGGTCCCAGAATGCTTGTTTCCGGTCCAGGGAAGACATTGCTTGGCTGTTTGGGCTGGACTGTTCCCATGAGGCACAGGGTCAAGACTGATTTGCATATAGCTGTGTCTGAACTGGGGTGGCGAAGTGAGCTAAAGAACGATGATGGATTCAACCCAGATCTGTGACTGGGGGTGAGTGTCTGAAAAGTTTCAGCGCTCCGTCCATCATCTCCTTGTGTTTGCTTTGTTTGCCCTAAGTTGACAGGGTATGCCTAGACGTGGGTCCCTTGCTCATTTTGCCACTGGATTCAAGCTAGCTTGGCTGATGAGGGCTGTTAGCCCGAAACCGGTCCCAGGATGCTTGTTTCCGTTCCAGGGAAGACATGGCTTGGCCGTTCGGGCTGGACTGTTCCCATGAGGCACAGGGTCAAGACTGATTTGCATATAGCTGTGTCTGTACTGGGGTGGCAAAGTGAACTAAAGAACGATGATGGATTCAACCCAGATCTGTGATTGGGGGTGAGTGTTTGAAAAGTTTCAGCTTTCCGTCCATCATCTCCTTGTGTTTGCTTTGTTCGCCCTAAGTTTGCAGGGTATGCCCAGACGTGGGTCCCTTCCTCATTTTGCCACTGGATTCAAGCTAGCCTGGCTGATGAGGGCTGTTAGTCCGAAACCGGCCCCAGGATGCTGTTTCCGGTCCAGGGAAACATGGCTTGGCAGTTCGGGCTGGACTGTTCACATGAGGCACAGGGTCAAGACTGATTTGCATATAGCTGTGTCTGAACTGGGGTGGCGAAGTGAGCTAAAGAACGATGTTGGATTCAACCCAGATCTGTTACTGGGGGTGAGTGTCTGAAAAGTTTCAGCACTCCGTCCATCATCTCCTTGTGTTTGCTTTGTTCGGACTGTTCCCATTGGGCACATGGTCAAGACTGATTTGCATATGGCTGGATTCAAACTGGAATGACATGGTGAGCAAAAAAACGATGGGTTTAGGCCCAGATCTCTGTACTGGGGTGAATGTATGACATTGTTCTGCATTCTGTCCATCAATTGTTGTTTTTGCATTTGTCACCCCAAGTGGGACGGGTATGCCCAGACGTGGGTCCCATGCTTTCCATGCCACTGGAGTCAAGCCATCCTGGCTGATGAGGGGTGAAACCCCGAAACCGGTCCTAGGATGCTTGTTTCCAGTCCAGGGAGGACCTGGCCTGGCAGTTCGGGCTGGACTGTTCCCATTTGGCACAGGGTCAAGACTGATTTGCATATGGCTGGGTTCAAACTGGAATGGCATGGTGAGCAAAAAAACGATGGGTTTAGGCCCAGATCTCTGTACTGGGGTGAATGTATGACATTGTTCTGCATTCTGTCCATCAATTGTTGTTTTTGCATTTGTCTTTGGATAGCAAGCACCCCGTCAACGGCAGTCTTGATGATAATGCAGGACCTTACATCGCAGCTTCACATACTTCTGGACCCTCTACTGCATGATGCATCTAACCACCACGTACTTGCATCGCCTTGGCTGTATGATGCATCCTCAACGTGGGATCTCAGGATTTAAGGTACTTTTATTCAGCAGGCCTAACTTGGTCCCTGTAGCTAGCCCACACTCCATTGTGGTCAGCCTGAACTTGCGGCTTTGTCCCTGTCTGGTGCGACAAGATGACCACAGTTGGCAATTTTAGCTTTTAGGCACTATTTTCACTTAAACCTTTAAAACTGCATATCTCCAGTTCTACTGATTGGATTTTTGTCATTTTGGTTTTAAATTATTTATTATATTTTACTAAATTGGCGTGGGATTTTTCTTGTGTTGTGTTTTTACTTTCTTACTGTATGAAGTGTTGCATAAATACTTTACACATTGGCTCTAAGTTAAGCCTGAATGCTTTTGCGGCAAGTTGCCAGACGGTCAAGCAGAGTTTAATGTGGGGTTTGCATGTGACTTCACCTTAACAGAGAATTGTGTTTGCTACTTGAGTAGGGTTTCACCACCCTCAACCAGTAACCCAATTTCTTACACTAGGGGTGACTTATATGTATTAGACAATGAGTTTTAGGCTTGGCAAAAGGTTTATTTTGCCAAGTCAAATCGGCAGTTCAAAACTGCATAAAGGCTGCAATAGCATACCTGAGACAAGTTTAAAAGGGATACATAAGTAGGTGGCACAACAAATGCTGCAGGCCCACTAGCAGCATTTAATTTAAAGGCCCTGGGTACAGTGGGTACCACTTTACTAGGGACTTACAAGTAAATTAAATAGGCCAATTTATACCAGCCAATTCTACCATGTTTAGGGGAGAGTGCAAAAGCATGTCAGTACTAATTATCAGTGGTAAAGTATTCAGAGTCCTAAGACGAACAAAAATGAGATCAGCATAAATAGGAGGGGCAAAGGTAAAACGTTTTGGTGTGACCATGCAGGGAGGGATAAGTCCAACTCAAATTCAGCAAAACAGCAGGGGAGAAGATGCAAAGTGTGGGGGAGTTCACCCTATCGCTAACACACAGCCTATAAATGTTGTTTTTAACAGGGACGCTCTCCCCAGTGCCATCATTGTGGGTGCACCAAGTGGTAAGCCCTGGGGTAAAATAGAAAAGGGTAGCGAACTGCCACAGCAAGTTGTGACAGTTCCTCTGTCGCTCAGGGGTTAGAGTAGGGGAAAAGTCCCATCAGTCCTGCAAGGCTGAGGGATCCACTGGCTGCATCACCCACACTTTTTAACAAGGCTGAAACTCAAAAGGCCCTTGAAAGTGAGTATAAAGTGCTGCATATATCAACACTGTCACAGACAAATTGGGCGTACTGGATATGCAATTGAAGTTCACTAATTATAACATTATGTTTTCCGGCTAAGATAAGTTTCCTGTGTTTAGCGGAGGACTAATATGCGAATGAAATATTTCCATGCATAGCATTTAAAGCAATACATTTTTAACCTGGATACCATTGTGTTGTATTCCGCTTTAGGGGTCCGTATATAGGTTTTCCTGAATCATGTCCTTATATAGGCACAATTCGCCTTCCCTTATATAGGCATAGAATCCCTGTCCTTATTTAGGCATTAACCGTGCACTCCAAATACAGGCATGGTCACCGACATCCGTCCACCCTAACGTCACAACGAGTTCTTAGAAACCAGACCCTTAAGCTTCGGGAGTTCCCCTAGCACAGGACTATTGATTTCTCCAAGAACTCATCTATTATGTATGAACCGTTATACCTTAAGGGTTCATTCCTGACGTCTTCCTCTGTCCGACTTCACGTCAATGCTAACATTCCACGACACCTACCAGGTATAAATATACCTTCCCTTGCCCAAGCAAGTTAGAGGAGACCTCGACTTCAGAGGAGCCCGTATCCCGGCCTGACGCACTGAGAAGACGCTGTCATTCCTGCACGCAGACGAATCCAGCTTCCAGTGTTCTGACTCCCTTCGCAGGGTGTTAGAGTTCCAGACCCGGCAGGAGATTCCCACCTCTCTCATTCTCAAGGTATGGAGCTGACTAGATCCTAGAGGGACTCTTGGCATAATAGACTTAACATACTCTTAGTCTACCATACTAGAGAATACTCCACCTACTGCTACCTTTCCCTACACCTAGACTAGGTTAGGTACATTGGGGTAGAACTAGCTTAGAGACGCATCGAATGAGTACCCGCATTCTTAGCTCATGTTATTTATGTACGTGAATATATGCTAAAAGATAATGCTAGCGCAGTATTATTTATTTCTACTGCTTACGCTGTACACCATTTATCTTGCATACTGTCTTGTGATCATAACAGCACATATCTCTTACACGAGAAACAAGACTGTTCAATAAAACCCTTTTTATTGAAACGCCTGTCTTTCCTTTCTGTGTAACTCTGTAGCAACTAAGCATGCACGATTGAATGAGTGAAACTGTTATCTATTGTTTCCACGATTCTGAGACATGTTCCGCTTCTAAAGGGAAACAAAGTTGTCATGTTTTTCGGTTGCCAGAAACTACTCCCTTCTTGTTCTCAAGGAGTTTCTAGTGGCCTCTGAGCTAGCTGGCACAGGTAATTAAGTTTAATATAATCGATAGGGACATACCAACCTTAGTCCTATGTCAAACCTATAGGTTATATTATTCCAATGCGCAGAGCCTATTAGGGAAATAGGAACTACACTACATGGCGCCCAACGGTTTGGTAAGGCAGCAATTTAACGCTAGATACTGAGTAACTCATTCATGCTTTTCTCAGAGACCCCTACTCACATACTCCATAAGACGTCCGGAGTGGGTAGGGTTAAATATCCGCCATAACTAAATAGGGAAGCACCCTATATATTAGTTGTTTGGTTTGTTCAACGTTGAAGGATACAGTGTTCCAAAATATTGTGCACCTTATCTTTTTGTTTCCTTGAAACTTGTTCTGCATTTTTCAAAAAACAAATGTCCAACAGGGAAAATGCCACCGACACCAGTGGAGCTGCGGCTGACCAAGCCATTGCAACAGTTTTTAACTTTACAGGTTTAAATGAACCTGAGGAGGGTGTCATAGACATCGCTCCAAACTTAAGAAGAGCCATCACTCTAAAACTTATAAAACACGGCCTACCCCCAAGAGGAGGTAGAGCAGTTTTCGTGATAGAGGCACACAAATCCTTTCAGACAGAGGTATTCTATTCATGGGTAATATTTCCTGAATCAAATTCAGTAACAAGACTGTTTCACTTCTACAAAGAAGATGATCCACCAGAGGAATATATTCCTTTCGAGGATATTGAAATTCCACTAACATACCAGGAGCATCAGCTCTGCTTTAAAGGCGCCCTAAAACATCACAGAAACATTACCAGGCTTGGTCCACTAGGAAGACCATGAGCAACATGGCCGATCCTAGCCGGCTACACTCCTCATCCTGAACTGGATATAATGACAGATGAGGAATTACTTTCTCAACTTACAGAGTTAATAAAAACCTACAGACAACTAGTCCAATATGTCATGCGGACTTTCACAGTCCAACCACCATTGACACTTCCAAATCAAACTCCTCAACCGGGGAATACACTAAAAATTACACCACAGACTCTATACGCAGTCATGGGAAAAATGCCCACAAAACGTGAGCAAATTCCATTCTGGATAGCTCAAAAAATTACTCAAATCGAAGCAGTATTTCCAAATACTAGCCCGTATGAGAAACACAGAATCCTAACAATCTGTTTACCGATGGGGATCACACCACAACTGGAAGACTGTACCACTTGGGGCTCAGTCTTTGCTGCCATCTATACTAAAACACATGGTATTCCATCAATTGCGGTAATACCAGATGTCCTGAAACAAATTCAAAACGAATACGGGGCAGAGCCTGCTCTAAATTTAGGTATGAAATTACTGAAAAATTTCGACCAGGTCTCAACAATAATATTATCTAATATTAAAGGGGAGGCAGCAGCAGTGGCGATCCGCCAACGATTAAGGGAATTCGATGTTACAGAACATCAAACTAAACTACCCAGAATAATAGAACAATCTTATGCAGAATTAGGCAGAGATAGTTTGGGTGGAAGACCAGTGAAGCCAAAACTATCTGAAAGTGCTGAGAAGGACTCTATTAAACAAACTCCTACATCTTCTAAAAAGAAGTGGGAGACTAATAAAAATAATTCAGAGAAACGTTCTCAATCCCGAGGTAGGTCTCCTCAAAAGGAGCCCTCTGAAAGGAGGTATAACCTCAGGAATAGGGATAATTTGAAAAAGCCTGACAGGTATCAAGATACTGATACACTTTCCTCTCGTACCTTTCAGATCTCGTCACAGACATCGGAAAGAAGAGGACGGTCAGAACATAGAGAAGAACGCGTGAAATTGAAAGACGACAAACACGTTCTGTTAAATAAATCAAAACCTCAATTCTCAAAGAAGAAGGTAGCAGGTCTGAAGGTCAGACATGCCGAGGATACTGAGAACACAACTCAAGAACGGAGAATGGGCTCAGACAATGCTGGACAGTGCAGCAGAAGTCACAATAGCTCGCCAGAACCTGAAGGAACTTCTGGAGACAGTGGACTTGAATGAGTACATTACAGTTGAGACTGTAGACACCTGGGTTTGTACTCCACAAATGTTATATGAAATAACACTCCGGATGGAGGGAGACATACCTAGACAGGTGAAAGCACTTTTTGGGAAACACTTTCAAGGGGCTATGACATATTTCTAGCAGAAAAAGACTGGCCACCACAATTTGTCAGGGAGTGCCCACATGGTGAGGACATTATTATGCCTGCCTTCTCTAACCATATTTCAATTCACCTAAAATACACTTATGCCAGGAAATGGGCAGTTGCCCAGGCCCCAGCATTATACAAAAATCATGTAGGATGGGATGAGGATTCACCTCACCATAAAATACATCTGAAAAATGAACCTACTGCACAAAGGCAGTACCCAATAAAGCAAGAAGCTAAAAAACAGGTCAGGGAGATCTTAGATCAACTTGAATACCAAGGGGTGATTGAAACATGCACCTCTTCAATGAACAATCCTTTGTTTCCTGTCTCCAAACCAGACAATACCTATCGTCTGGTTTTGGATTACAGACACTTAAACACTTGTTCTAAAACATTTGCAGTGCAAAATGCACATAGTACAGCATTAATGAATAACATTGTGCGTAAAAAAAAAAAAACACATTGGATATCTCAAATGGTTTCTTTTGTCAAAATTTAGCACCTGGAAGCAGGTATTTAACAGCTTTCTCAATAATGGGGACCCAGCATCAATTTTGTCGACTCCCACAAGGGTTCAAGAACAGCCCGGGGTTATTCTCAGCGAGAGTAACGGAGTTACTACAAATGTATGATAATGAGGCATTGTCATATGTCGATGACATCTATCTGACAGACGATGACCTGGACAAACACTTGAACAGGGTGAGCACCATTATACTGGGCTTCGCCTCTGAGGGCTACAAATTCAACTTCAAAAAGTCCAGAATTGCCCACCTCAAGGTCCTATTTCTAGGATATGAGCTTTCAAGTGAAGGCAAGAGCTTGGCAGCCAATTCTTTAGAAAGGTGTGCGCTGCTCCAACCTCCAAAGAAGCTGAAAATTTACAATCCATCCTGGGTTTCCTACATTTTGGAAGAACTTACATTCTAAATTATGCAGAAAGGGTTAAACCTCTCTACGCACTAATCAAACCTGATTTTTCAATCAAAAATTGGACACAGGAACACACAGAAATCTTGCGTTCACTCCAAGCTAACATGTTAGTAACAAATCACTTACAAACACGCGTAAGTCAACGCAATTTAGTGATCCGAATGATTTCGGGTCAATGCGGATTCACCTACTTAACATTTAATGAGGGTGAGAAAGTACCAATTGCATACAAATCACACTTGTATACACCAGCAGAAATGCGCTTCACTTCAACAGAAAATTCTGACAGCAGTTCAAACCACTGTAGCAAAAGAAAGAGCTCTAGCCCAAGGGAAACGCATTATTGTCGTAACCCCAGTTCCGGCCTTAGAGGCGGTAACAAAAGCGAGCATTCCAAATGCTAAAGCGTTACATCCTAGATGGATACAATGGGTTAATTCTCTTGCTGCAACAGATGTTGAATATGTTTATGATCCCGATCTCAAAACACAAGCGTTCCTGCAATATGAATATGAATGTCCTCTGCCCACTGCCCACTGAGATTCTGCCTCTCGATCAGTACGAATTCATAATTTACACTGACGGATCCGCACAACCCGCAACAGGGAGTAAGCAAGCTTACAGTGCAGCGTGCGCAATCGTTAAAGGTCGCATGCGCGATGGCAACTTCAGACCTATGGTCACAAAAACCCAGTCTCTAGGAGATTGCACAGCTCAGCGAGCTGAACTACAAGCATTCAAACTGGCACTTGAAAGTACAGATCGAGAATTCTCCACACTAACAGTGTGCGATTCTTTCTACTGTGTGCAGTCGTATAATGAATATATACAAACTTGGCTTGAAAACGGGTTCAAAGATGCAAAAGGTGGCACAATAAAGCAGTTAAAAAGCGAACTACCAAAGGCTCACGTGATCCATACACTGAGTCATCAACGTGATGGCGTTCACGTTGCAGGGAATTCATTGGCTGACGAAGCCGCAAGGGGGGCTGTTCAGACGGCTTCCGTAGCTGCGATCACTCGTTCAAAAACGAAAATAGACAGTGAGATAATGTTGGCTGTCAATGCTACGAGCAAAGGCAGTGGTGCAGCGTTACCAAAAAGTTTCCACTCAAGTACTCTTATGTAATTGATGCGAACAACGTTCCTTTGCTCGAATCCCTGGAGTGGGGGATAGGGTAATTCCAAACAAGGAACGCAGATTAGGACTAATCCTAGCAGCACACGAAGGGATAGCCTCTGCCCATGCAGGCATTTCTGCAACAGTATCTTTACTAACACAAAGATATTGGTGGCCTGGCATTAGGGAGCAGACCAAGAACTATGTTCTGGAATGTGAAATTTGCCAACAGATGAAAGTCTCCACAGTGAAACGTCCTGCGCAGACACCCCTGTTAATTTCAGACAAACCATTAGCTTGTGTTTATCTGGACCACTGCGGTCCCTTGCAAAGGGACGGTAACTACAAATATATCATGGTCGCAGTGGAATCTTGCTCAAGGTTCCTATGGATATGGCCTCAGCACTCGGCTGACGCTCGAACTGTTATAAAAGATTTGCGAGTCTTTATCGGCACATACGCAATAGGCACGCTACAGTCTGACCAGGGCCCTGCGTTTAGCTCTCGGGCTTACAAAGACGCCATGGCCAGTCTGGGCGTTGCATTGCGGTACTCCTCTCCGTTTCATCCTGAGGGAAATTCTGTTGTGGAAAGGAAAAACCGGGACATAAAGCAGTCTATAACAGCTAGAGTATTAGGTTCGGGTGATGGGTGGGTCAAACATCTTTATGGGGTCCAACGCTCATTAAACAACTTGCCAAGAAGTTCTCTAGGGGGGTCACTCCATATGAGGTCCTATTTGGGACAAGAATGTGGGTGCCAGATCTGGAATGCAGTGGCACAGTGGTGGAAAATAAACCCTTTGATATCAAAGATCGTTTGGCTGTTTTACAGGAAATAAATGAACTAAGAACGAAACAAAGCAACGTATTCCTGCAGCCAACCACCACTGGGGAAAAACCGGCGGTCCCAGCAAGGCCTGTCTGGATTCCAAAAGTTGGGGATCTAGTCAGAGAAAAGATTGCGGACAAGAAGGAATTTGGACCTTCATACAGACAACCAGTACCTGTCCTAGCCATACACGGAACAAGAACAGTACTTCTGCCGCCCCTTGCTTGAAAAAAGGAGAAAAGATTTGTGTCCATAGACCTAATCAAACCACAGTATGTGGCCAATACTAAATAGTAGGCCTCGTGGACTCCGACCTAGTAGCAGACACACTCCTCTCGTTACTATCCAAGAGGTTCAGACTGAAAGACTGATAACCATTGAGACTTCAGCAGTAACAGATGAAGGACTGAGCAACAATGCTATGGAACTCATCCCTCTTGAATCACAAGTAACAGTTCGTCCAAATACACCTGTCTACACCAATGTAACAAGTGATCAACTGGTTCCAGCGATTTCTACAAATCCTGATGCAATTCCAACAATTGACAGAACTGCTTCTGGCTACTTCATTAACTTTGATACGTTTTCTGAGGATCCGAGCGAGCCCGAGACGTCGCCAGCATCACAAACTTTTAAAAAGCAAGTACAGGACTTTTTACATTTTTTGAAAAAGACTTATCTAGTTTCACCATGAATTGAACTTTGGGTTATTTCTGGAATATTTTTCTTCCTGCTGTGGCTAGCTTTGGTTATGACTATGAGCATGCTTATAAATGGGCGATACATCCATTTGGACATTGAAAGAAAAGAAGTGAACTTACTTTTGAAACCTCACAAATCATCCCATCGTGAAACAAGAGACTTGTCTGCAGTGAACATCACAGCCGTTCCTATACAGGATGGTATAGTGTGGGACAAAACTGATTTTTATATTTTTGGCCTGACGGAACATTTGAACATTCCACATTTATTTAAGATCTCACTAAGTGATTTTGTTTCATCCAGTACCTTTTCTGATGATTGGGACTTTGAAACTGTTAATAATGTGATGTTTGACCTAGAAAAATCTGCTGCATTTTCTAATAATGAATATTTAGAGGGTTCATCAGACTATGAACAGCTGTATTGCTATAACCACTATGGTCATCATTTTTTGCATAAATCTGCAACGCCTAGAAATGTGTTTATGTTTAACCAATGGGAGCATTGTCCTACACCACCAAAAGGTAGTTCGAAAACATTTGCTAAAAAGTTTCCATATTTTTCAGGATACAATACATTTGATCCAGAAACATTTTACTATAGAAAACAAAACAGGACTGAAAATTATGTTAACAAATACAAAACAGATTTACTCTGCAGCTTTTATTGCCCAACTGTCTAGACAGGGTTTCGACTTATGGAAAGACACAATAGACACAAAATCTGTCTGGGGTACTAAAGATTAGCAAGTGCAGGGGATAGAAGCTTTATTTAGAGCCTGTATAGTCCCTCAACAAATAATGTTTTTGAATGACACGGTCCAACAACGTCTTGCCTTGGGTTAGCCAAGATTAAAGACATGAAAGCACCTTCTGTACCGACACCTGCAAGTGATAACAATACACAGGCAGCGGTTACAGTTGACACCATACTACAACTCAACAGAACAAATCCTGACTGGAGAAAATGGTTGATCTGGCCCAAAGACACAAACAACTGTCAAGAGAGATTCCTGAATAAAACACAGGGGTTTACTATTCATAGGCCAGACCCACGATATGTCCAAAGACAGCATCCGGGGGTAGTAAAAAAATACAGTGTAGGAAAATTATGCCTCGATTGGCTGCAAAAATCTACACTTAAGGATGTGAAACAACACTTATCTTTACTTAAAGAAGACGCAGACCTTAGGGAATTCTTGCTTGGACCAAGAAAACCGCGTCAAAAACGTTTCATATATGCCGGCATTTATGCTGCTTATAATGAAGCATGGAAGGTGTCACAGATGGAGGCCGCAGAATGTATACGTGAACTTGATCGTATTAACTTAGAGAAAACTCTCTCTGTGGTCGACAATGGGTTAACAACTTTGTCCTCCAGAATTTATTCATTGGACAGTATTGTATCCTCTGCTATCGACATACTGGAACAAGATTTAGCCATGTTACAGCAAGGCCAGTCTCAGTTACGTTCTATTATGTTATTAAGCTGGACGCTGCAATCTTTGCGTGCGGGCTATGTGCCTTGGCGTTTTATCAACACGACGGCTCTGTTTGCAGAATACAATCTAACTGATAAACAAATTGAACTGGCACAAAGGGGAGCAAAGTATACAGTACTGAGCATTGAAAAACTTGAAAAATTACCATTCACAGTGGCAGAAAAACCAGCTACAGAATGGCTTATTCATGGCAAAATTAGTATACCTGTGACTACTTTCCAGTTTCAGTATTGCCTTAAACAGATGCAAGCAGGCAAATATGAAAGGTTGGGTAAAGAATACATTAAGACATCCTGGAATTTACCTTACATCTATAGATGTTGGAGTGGGGATCGTGAAGTGTTTCTAAGCGGTACACACTGTGATTCACTGATTTGTCAGGACATTTCTTTACACGGGGCTTGTAATGGTTCTGTGGCAAACTTGTCCTGCCACCAGCAGGGTACACCAGCTGCTGTGATTAATCCAACATTTGGATAACTTTCTAATTGGAGTTACCTCATGTTGAATGATCATGCTGTGGCATGTTGCCAGGCATCCCATATCTAGTAACGGTCAACTCCAGGGTCACTTGCTGTATGCAAGTATTGTTTGCCCCAATAGACACAGTCAGGGAGTCGCCTTTGTGGCCTTCGTTGAATGTCTCTTTTATACGATTTGATACTTTAAGCAGAATGAAAGCCATACTTATACAACAATCATTGCCTTTGACCTCGGCCAAAGAAACCTATGATCTACAAGTTGCAAGGACTTCAGCTGAGATACAAGCTTTAATTCGTACAAACTGCCCTATACATTTCGTAGAAATGATAGGACGTATCTTTAATATGTCAGATACAAGCGGAATTGTACATGTATTTAAGACCATCTGTTCCGGACTATTAGCACCTTTCCAGGCTGTCCTCGGAATCATCCCAAACTTCGCACATTCGGTGTTTGGTGGTGTGCCGTTAATTCTAGCACTTGTTGCAGGAATTCTGTTTCTATTCCTCCTACTACGCTATGGCAAGCCTCTTCGCCAACATCACTCCGAGCGATGTGGAGAGAGCCCTCCTTGAACGGAAATGCCGTGAGCGAATAGTACAGCTTTTGGGCATGCCTCGTCTACGGGAACTTAATACAACGTGGTTCCTGTCATTCAGACCAATCTGGCAAGATTGCATCTTACCTGTTCTACGCTGCCTGTTTTGTGGTAAAGTATGCGTGCTAGACACCTGTCTAACACTCCCATCAGTCATGCCAACGGATATCGATACTCTGCTGGACCCGATAACGGCCCATGCTGTGTGTTGTCCCCAGAGGCTTCCAATCCTGATGGCGGCATTCATTGAGATCTCACAGACGCTTCCGGCTGCTGCTGAGGTACGAGATGGATCAACGGGCACACAGTTAACAACGGACGCGAACATTGCATCTTCTGCTGAAGGCGATGTTTCTCATCTCTGTGCAATTAACCTTCTGAACGAGGTGTTCCAAATGTCGCCAACTTCGGTGGACGATATTTTAGCTACGGAAATAGATGATCTAATGTTTACGCCAGACCCATACACTGACTTTGATTCGGCTCACAGTGTACCGGGGCAACTATGAAATTTGGCCTTCATATTTTTCAAACTTGGAACTTTTCCCAGAATTGAACTTTTTTTCTTTTTTAAATTTTTGAAATGACATGGCAAATGAACAATCTGCTTACAGTAGAACTAGTCTTATAAAACGGACTTCTTTGAATACTTCCAAGGACACATTGTCACCTTACTTGTCTAAAATTTAATTTACTTCCATGATATGCAATGGCTTGGATTGTAAGAACTTATCGACCATTTCATCATATGTATATATTACTGTTTCATTCACGTTGCATTCCACTTCCGTTATATGCTTAGAATGAAAACAATGCTTTAAATGTACAGTACCTATGGCATTTCAATAGTTTTAAGCTTCTTTTAAAATGCTTTTAGAAATGTTTTTAGTAATATGTGGTACTCAATTTTCTGTTTAGCATTTAAATGTTTAGCATTTAGTATTATCGTTCAATCGTAGATGGAGTGGGTGTTGTATTCCGCTTTAGGGGTCCGTATATAGGTTTTCCTGAATCATGTCCTTATATAGGCACAATTCGCCTTCCCTTATATAGGCATAGAATCCCTGTCCTTATTTAGGCATTAACCGTGCACTCCAAATACAGGCATGGTCACCGACATCCGTCCACCCTAACGTCACAACGAGTTCTTAGAAACCAGACCCTTAAGCTTCGGGAGTTTCCCTAGCACAGGACTATTGATTTCTCCAAGAACTCATCTATTATGTATGAACCGTTATACCTTAAGGGTTCATTCCTGACATCTTCCTCTGTCCGACTTCACGTCAATGCTAACATTCCACGACACCTACCAGGTATAAATATACCTTCCCTTGCCCAAGCAATTTAGAGGAGCCCGTATCCCGGCCTGACACACTGAGAAGACGCTGTCATTCCTGCACGCTGATGAATCCAGCTTCCAGTGTTCTGACTCCCTTTGCAGGGTGTTAGAGTTCCAGACCCGGCAGGAGATTCCCACCTCTCTCATTCTCAAGGTATGGAGCTGACTAGATCCTAGAGGGACTCTTGGCATAATAGACTTAACATACTCTTAGTCTACCATACTAGAGAATACTCCACCTACTTCTACCTTTCCCTACACATAGACTAGGTTAGGTACATTGGGGTAGAACTAGCTTAGAGACGCATCGAATGAGTACCCGCATTCTTAGCTCATGTTATTTATGTACGTGAATATATGCTAAAAGATAAGGCTAGCGCAGTATTATTTATTTATACTGCTTACGCTGTACATCATTTATCTTGCATACTGTCTTGTGTTCATAACAGCACATATCTCTTACACGAGAAACAAGACTGTTCAATAAAACCCTTTTTATTGAAACGCCCGTCTTTCCTTTCTGTGTAACTCTGTAGAAACTAAGCATGCACGATTGAATAAGTGAAACTGTTATCTATTGTTTCCACGATTCTGAGACATGTTCCGCTTCTAAAGGGAAACAAAGTTGTCATGTTTTTCGGTTGCCAGAAACTACTCCCTTCTTGTTCTCAAGGGGTTTCTAGTGGCCTCTGAGCTAGCTGGCACAGGTAATTAAGTTTAATATAATCGATAGGGACATACCGACCTTAGTCCTATGTCAAACCTATCGGTTATATTATCCCAATGCGCAGAGCCTATTAGGGAAATAGGAACTACACTACAATTGGCACCAGTCATGGGCACAGTGGAGCAGGTAGGATCCAATATGCGCAGGGGAGCACCCAATGCATAGTTATAATTAATACGTCTTTTTATGTCAAACCTTTTCCCATCTTCTTTATGTCTCAAACTGCATTCAGTTGTGCCTATACTTTGCTACTACTGTAAAGTTGCTCTGATTTTGCTGTCTAATGTGTATGAGAACCAAACAAATGAAGCTCATTTGGTATAACCGCATCTACCAAGACTTCAGCTGTTGATTTTACTTTCCTTTTACGACCTTCCATCTCACATCCCTCATTGAAACAGACTGCTTAACTTAATACATTCAAAACTGCTCCACAGTAATCAGGATGCATCCCACAATTAGCAATTGTGGACCTCCAACAGTGGTGTTAAGAGCTAATCCCTAGGTCTGCTAAGTTGAGTAAGCAGAAGAAAGCTGTAATGCATACCTCTTCATCTTACAAAATTGGGAGTAGCTTTATCTGGCATTTTATTATCTATGAAGAAGCACAATCATCTGCATTGTTGATACCAAGCCATGACAAATTAATCATATTACTTCCTCGTGTTTCCTCATTTTGAAAATCTTAAGGAAAGTTTTACCTTTTATCCCACCTAGCCTGCAAAAGAGCGTAGTAACGACTCTAATCTCATCCAAAGTAGATTATGGTAATGCACTTTTTATTACCATCCAAAAACGTTTTCTACATAAATTACAAACACTACAGAACGCCTCAGCCAGGCTACTGCTGGGCATTCCTAAACATACATCTGTTTCTCAAGCACTCATTCAACTACACTGGCTCACCATTGACAAACGTATACAGTTTAAAGCACTCTGCATTGCCTTCAGGGCACAACATGCTGTTGGCCCGGACTACTTTATACAGAATTTTCATCGATATATCCCAATGCGCTCATTGCGATCATCCACAAGTTAAAATCTGGTAATCCCCAGATTTAAGAAAGCCAACTGGGGTGGGAGAGATTTCATTTTATGCACATCAAGATTATGGAATTATCTTCCGGGAGAACTAAAATTCAAAACAAACTTACTAGAGTTTAAGAAAGATCTAAAAACTTGCCTTTTTTCCAAATAATTCTGCCATCTTCTGGATCTTCTCAGCCTGTCTGATTCTGCTTAGCGCCAAGATACCCCCGGACGATTGTCGCGCTTTACAAATTGTATTTTCATTTCATTTCATGTCCTATTACGTATTTTATGCTACCATATATGAATTTGTTTTTATAGAATATATCGCATTTCTTTACAAATGCTTTCGTATGTCATGCATGAGTTTTAATACATATGCTATATGTTTGTATATGTTATGTATATGCAATGATAATATGTGCAAATATATAAATACTTGCATAACACAATATATGCGTAACATATGCATATGGCTTTGTTAAAGAGGAGGGTACAATTTAAATATAATGTGGGATAAAATATAAATGCCAACAGTCCTCAATGGCACCAAACAACTTCTTCTGAAACATGCCCACCTCTTCATTGTAAGGACGGGGAAAATATTTAGTTCATCATCCATCTACCCAGTGTGGGCATTGCATACAGGTGGGTCTCTTTCACCGTCACGCATGTACAGTTGTGTCATCATTCTGAGTACAAAGAAGCACAATACTTTGAACATCTACATATTTGAAAAATGCAGCTGATTCAGGAAGATGCAACACAAAATCCACTACAACGGTAATCCAGGAAGTGGAAGGGGTAAATCACTAAGAATGATGGCTCATGTATGACACCTCTCTAACGACATTACTACTAAACCTGAATTTGACAATTGTGTGCTGTGAAATTTTGTCAAATCGTCTACACCTAAATTGGGGCCAAGTCCCTTGGGTAGCAATATTCAAGGTCTGTCACAAATATTTGGTTGGATTTCGGTTGGGGCTTTAATTTGGCTATACAACCACATTTACCTTATTTTTCCCTTATTTTTCCCTAGTCACAAGTGTAGCTGACATGGTTATCAAGCTGAAAGACTATCCTCAGAAGCAGCTATGGTTTCTTGCAGACGGTACGAGGTTGTCTTCAAGGATTCTGCTGTAATTTCTTCCATATTCCCATATTCTCTTGTACTGTGGCAAGTGCTGAAGTCTCAGCTTATGAAAAGCATCTTTTCAACATGATGCTGCCATCACCACTCTTCACAGTAGGGATTGTGCTCTTTGAGCATTGTGTTGGGCTGGGGTTGTGCCTTCAGTAATACTTTACTGTTAGAAATGGGGTTCTCTGGTTGGCAGAGGTAGGTACCTTTGTCCAAATAGGGACCCTTGCTTCTAGTCAGGGAAAGGGGGATACACACTCTACATAACCCCTGCTCACCCCCTTGGTAGCCTGTCACGAGCAGACAGGCTTATCCCAAAGGCAATGTGTAAAGTTTTTGTACTCAAAACACAGTGATAACACCACAAATGGACACCACACCAGTTTAGAAAAATAAAGTATCTTTATCTAAACTTAACAAGACCAAAACAACAAAAATCCAACATGGAAGTATTAAGAAAAATGACTTTCAAAAGGTTTTAGCAACTGAGTCCATAGAAACCTATGGATGCGTGATTTTTTGCAAAGTACCTGTTGTTGCGACAAAATTCACCAAGCCAAACAGCCGCATCGATGGGAAGTGTTGAAAAATAAAGAGATGCGTTGATTCCTGAGATCTTCGTGGATTCGATGCAACAGTTCTGATGGGCACAGGGTTAGCGATGCGTCGAGTCCGGTCTGTAGGGGGAAGCGAAACGTCGATTCTGAGACAACTACGATCCACGGGTGATGCGTCGGGGAAAACTTGAAGCACAGGGACAATGCATGGAAATCCGGGATGTGTCAGCGAATGATGCAGCAGCGTTGAGTGGCGCTGTGTCAATTTCTTCAGCCGCGATCCCTCGATGCGTAGATTCTTGCAGCAGTGACAGGCGCTGCATCGGTTTCAGCAGTGGCGCGGCGATGCGTGGAGATTCTTCTCACACCACGGCGTTGTGTCGGAAAACTGTGGCAAGAAGAGTGATGCGTCGATTTTCTTGTTGTTGCGTTGCTTTCCAGCTCCCAGCAGCAGAAACAACCTCCAGAGGCCACACATAGTCACAGGCACTTCATGGCAGGTCAAAACTCCCAGCAAGGATGTTCAGGGGAGCTGTGGGTGAAGTCTCTGTGTTCCTGAGACTCCAAAACAGGCGGCAAGCTCTACTCAAGCCCTTGGAGACTTTCCTCAAGCAGGGGACACAGCACACAGCAAAGCCCTTCTCCTTTCCTTGGTAGAAACAGCAATTGCAGGCTAACCCCAGACACACAGCAAGGGCAGTACTTCTCCTCAGTTTCTCCAGCTCTTCTCCTTGGCAAAGGTTCCTCTTGATTCCAGAAGTAGTCTAAAGCTCTGGGGTCTAAGCCCCTCTTTTTATACAGTAAATGTCCTTGTTCTCTGAAGGCAGAGAGTGTCTGTGCCCAGCCAAAACCAGTTCTGTCCTCTCTGGTGCAGCTGCCCAGCAGGAGGTGGAGACAGCATTGAGGAAGGCAGACCAGGCCCATTCAGGTGAAAGGAAATCGCCTCCACCTACTCTAAGTGCAGCCCAGGTCTATTCAGCCCAGCCCTGACTCATCAGGCTCTCTGGAGTCACTGCTCCTCCCCAGCCCCTGACACTCCAAACCCAGACAGTCAATCCACATCCAAGCAGAGGCACACTGGATGGTTAGGCAAGAAAATACCCACTTTCTAAAAGTGGTATTTTCAAACACAGAATGCAAAAATCACCCTCACTAAAAGATGCATTCTGAGTTCAGGCATATCAAATTTGATTTTCCTATACTGTTCCCAGGGGTAGTTATGTTTATAAAATGTTATAAGAAAACTCCCCATTCTATCCTATAGGAACAGATAGCCTTGCAACAGTGAAAAACGAATTTGGCAGTATTTCACTATCAGGACATGCCACACACACCAGGGCATGTCCTACCTTTCACATACAACGCACCCTGCCCACAGGGGAACCTGGGGCCTACCTTAGGGGTGTCTGACATGTAAGAAAAGAGAAGGTTAGGGCCTGGTCGACATGGCAGTTAACAAACTGCGCACAGGCACTGCAGTGGCAGTCCCGAGACATCTTTTCAGGGCTACTCATGTGGGTGGCACAATCAGTGCAGCAGGCCCACTAGTAGCATTTGATTTACTAGCCCTGGCACACTTAGTGCACTTTACTAGGGACCTACTAGTAAATCAAATATGCCAATCAGGGAGACCCAATCATAACAATTAACACAGGGAGCACTTGCACTTTGACACTGATCAGCAGTGGCAAAGTGCCCAAAGCATCTAAGCCAGCAAAAACGAAATCCAGCACAGCATCAAAATAAAGGAGGTAGAGGCAAAAAGTCAGGAGAAACCACGCCAAAGATGCCAAGTCTAACACTTACATTGTCACAAATGTTTACCAAAGTGCTCTGCCACACGACAAGGGAATCCTCAAGGTGTTCTTTGGCTTACTTTGAACAGGTAGGATATCTTAAGTAATGGCCTAGATTAGGATCCAGGCCCAGAGGTTTGAGTTGGTTGGTTATTGTTGTCATTGGCACTCTGTGACCAGCATTGGCCATGAAAGGCTATAGTTGCTTTGAAGTTGCTACTAAATTCCAGCTGCTCGTTTGTTCTCCTTAGGCATGGTTTGATGCAGGGAGGCTAACGGTTGTGCCCTACATCTTCTACCTCTTAATAATCGCACACCAGTGGATATTAATGGTCCTTGACTTTTTAAACCTATCTCATGACATTTTCCCACAACTGCGTCCCTGTGTTTGTTTGAAGGCTTCCTGGGGCTCCTGGATTAGACAATGCTTTAAAATGCGCTTCCCAGCAGAGGGGACATACTTGAACTTCTGCATCAGGCTATGCACGTCACTTCAGCAGACATGGAGGACAACTACCTGGTGTGTGATTTTGAGGGTGAACCGATGCACCTCAGCTAATTTAAGATTTATGTTTCAGGGGGTGGATGCTTTCACTTTTTTGATAGTTTTTAAGGGACATTCTTAAAAAATGCTTTCAATTAGAAGTTGTGAATAGGGTGTGTAGAATAATTTAAAATATATATATTTATTGCATTTAAATTCCAGGAAAATGTGAACATCTTAAAACAGGTAGTATATTATCTGCACCTGAAGCATCCATTTAACTTAAAGCTCTGTATGCATCCTTTTAACTTAGCTATACAATATGAACACACCGCTCAATGTGTAAAACAATTGCAAGGTGCACTTTAGTTACCACAAACTTAAAAATATATACATCATTTCCCCAAAATGCCATTCGGTAAACGTAATGACTCAAATCTTACCTGGCCTGGCAGTTCGGTCTGGACTGTTCCCATGGGGCACAGGGTCAAGACTGATTTGCATATGGCTGGGTCCAAACTGGGGTGGCGTAGTGGGCAAAAGAACGATGGATTTGTTTGCTGTAACACTTTTCGCCCTAAGTGGGATGGGTATGCCCAGACGTGGGTCCCTTGCTCACTGTGCCACTGGATTCAAGCTAGCCTGGCTGAAGAAGGGTGACATACCCTGAAACCGGTCCCAGGATGCTTGTTTCCGGTCCAGGGAGGACCTGGCCTGGCAGTTCGGTCTGGACTGTTCCCATGGGGCACAGGGTCAAGACTGATTTGCATATGGCTGGGTCCAAACTGGGGTGGTGTAGTGGGCAAAAGAACGATGGATTTAACCCAGATCTTTTGACTGGGGGAGAATGTTTGCATTGTCAGCATTCCGTCCATCATTTGTTTGCTGTAACACTTTTCGCCCTAAGTGGGATGGGTATGCCCAGACGTGGGTCCCTTGCTCACTGTGCCACTGGATTCAAGCTAGCCTGGCTGAAGAAGGGTGACATACCCAGAAACCGGTCCCAGGATGCTTGTTTCCGGTCCAGGGAGGACCTGGCCTGGCAGTTCGGTCTGGACTGTTCCCATGGGGCACAGGGTCAAGACTGATTTGCATATGGCTGGGTCCAAACTGGGGTGGCGTAGTGGGCAAAAGAACGATGGATTTAACCCAGATCTTTTGACTGGGGGAGAATGTTTGCCTTGTCAGCATTCCGTCCATCATTTGTTTGCTGTAACACTTTTCGCCCTAAGTGGAATGGGTATGCCCAGACGTGGGTCCCTTGCTCACTGTGCCACTGGATTCAAGCTAGCCTGGCTGAAGAAGGGTGACATACCCTGAAACGGGTCCCAGGATGCTTATTTCCGGTCCAGGGAGGACCTGGCCTGGCAGTTCGGTCTGGACTGTTCCCATGGGGCACAGGGTCAAGACTGATTTGCTTATGGCTGGGTCCAAACTGGGGTGGCGTAGTGGGCAAAAGAACGATGGATTTAACCCAGATCTTTTGACTGGGGGAGAATGTTTGCATTGTCAGCATTCCGTCCAACATTTGTTTGCTGTAACACTTTTCGCCCTAAGTGGGATGGGTATGCCCAGACGTGGGTCCCTTGCTCACTGTGCCACTGGATTCAAGCTAGCCTGGCTGAAGAAGGGTAACATACCCTGAAACCGGTCACAGGATGCTTGTTTCCGGTCCAGGGAGGATCTGGCCTGGCAGTTCGGTCTGGACTGTTCCCATGGGGCACAGGGTCAAGACTGATTTGCATATGGCTGGGTCCAAACTGAGGTGGCGTAGTGGGCAAAAGAACGATGGATTTACCCCAGATCTTTTGACTGGGGGAGAGTGTTTGCATTGCCAGCATTCCGTCCATCATTTGTTTGCTGTAACACTTTTCGCCCTAAGAGGGATGGGTATTCCCAGACGTGGGTCCCTTGCTCACTGTGCCACTGGATTCAAGCTAGCCTGGTTGAAGAAGGGTGACATACCCTGAAACCGGTCCCAGGATGCTTGTTTCCGGTCCAGGGAGGACCTGGCCTGGCAGTTCAGTCTGGACTGTTCCCATGGGGCACAGGGTCAAGACTGATTTGCATATGGCTGGGTCCAAACTGGGGTGGCGTAGTGGGCAAAAGAACGATGGATTTAACCCAGATCTTTTGACTGGGGGAGAATGTTTACATTGTCAGCATTCCGTCCATCATTTGTTTGCTGTAACACTTTTCGCCCTGAGTGGGATGGGTATGCCCAGACGTGGGTCCCTTGCTCACTGTGCCACTGGATTCAAGCTAGCCTGGCTGAAGAAGGGTGACATACCCTGAAACCGGTCCCAGGATGCTTGTTTCCGGTCCAGGGAGGACCTGGCCTGGCAGTTCGGTCTGGATTGTTCCCATGGGGCACAGGGTCAAGACTGATTTGCATATGGCTGGGTCCAAACTGGGGTGGTGTAGTGGGCAAAAGAACGATGGATTTAACCCAGATCTTTTGACTGGGGGAGAATGTTTGCATTGTCAGCATTCCGTCCATCATTTGTTTGCTGTAACACTTTTCGCCCTAAGTGGGATGGGTATGCCCAGACGTGGGTCCCTTGCTCACTGTGCCACTGGATTCAAGCTAGCCTGGCTGAAGAAGGGTGACATACCCAGAAACCGGTCCCAGGATGCCTGTTTCCGGTCCAGGGAGGACCTGGCCTGGCAGTTCGGTCTGGACTGTTCCCATGGGGCACAGGGTCAAGACTGATTTGCATATGGCTGGGTCCAAACTGGGGTGGCGTAGTGGGCAAAAGAACGATGGATTTAACCCAGATCTTTTGACTGGGGGAGAATGTTTGCATTGTCAGCATTCCGTCCATCATTTGTTTGCTGTAACACTTTTCGCCCTAAGTGGGATGGGTATGCCCAGACGTGGGTCCCTTGCTCACTGTGCCACTGGATTCAAGCTAGCCTGGCTGAAGAAGGGTAACATACCCTGAAACCGGACCCAGGATGCTTGTTTCCGGTCCAGGGAGGATCTGGCCTGGCAGTTCGGTCTGGACTGTTCCCATGGGGCACAGGGTCAAGACTGATTTGCATATGGCTGGGTCCAAACTGAGGTGGCGTAGTGGGCAAAAGAACGATGGATTTACCCCAGATCTTTTGACTGGGGGAGAGTGTTTGCATTGCCAGCATTCCGTCCATCATTTGTTTGCTGTAACACTTTTTGCCCTAAGAGGGATGGGTATGCCCAGACGTGGGTCCCTTGCTCACTGTGCCACTGGATTCAAGCTAGCCTGGTTGAAGAAGGGTGACATACCCTGAAACCGGTCCCAGGATGCTTGTTTCCGGTCCAGGGAGGACCTGGCCTGGCAGTTCAGTCTGGACTGTTCCCATGGGGCACAGGGTCAAGACTGATTTGCATATGGCTTGGTCCAAACTGGGGTGGCGTAGTGGGCAAAAGAACGATGGATTTAACCCAGATCTTTTGACTGGGGGAGAATGTTTGCATTGTCAGCATTCCGTCCATCATTTGTTTGCTGTAACACTTTTCGCCCTAAGTGGGATGGGTATTCCCAGACGTGGGTCCCTTGCTCACTGTGCCACTGGATTCAAGCTAGCCTGGCTGAAGAAGGGTGACATACCCTGAAACCGGTCCCAGGATGCTTGTTTCCGGTCCAGGGAGGACCTGGCCTGGCATTTCGGTCTGGACTGTTCCCATGGGGCACAGGGTCAAGACTGATTTGCATATGGCTGGGTCCAAACTGGGGTGGCGTAGTGGGCAAAAGAACGATGGATTTAACCCAGATCTTTTGACTGGGGGAGAATGTTTGCCTTGTCAGCATTCCGTCCATCATTTGTTTGCTGTAACTCAAATCTTACCCATGGCATAGCATGAGAACAGCCTTGAAAATGGTGGAAGTCATGCGATATCAGCCCATGTCAAATGCTTTCTTTTATTAGGTGCATCTGAGTAGAGACAGTCTTCATCTTCTACCGGTCACAAAGCCTGTGCAAATCCCTATCCATGTGTTAACAACTTTTTTTAATTATTTATTTCACAACCATCCACTTTGTCGAGAGTTCCTTAGTGTGGTCTGCGCTTTTGACCAACTGTGGAACTGTAGCATTTACAGTCTTGTAATGCAAATCATGATCTCCCGGTGTGTGCCTTCGAGACGATTTATTCATTTGAAATCTGGTATAAATTCATGTCAAATACTTCGGCAACAAGTTAATCCATTGCTGCTGCTGTGGGATCAATCAAGTGGCTGAGCCAAGATTCAATAAATTTGGTCTAAAGCCTGCTGAATGCACTCGGTAAATACGCTCATGGCGGGTGGTCTGTTTGCAATGACTTCTTTACCACTTCCGGCTTTGTAAACACTTGATACAAATTAGGCACAAGGCAGCGGCTTGCTACAGAAAAACCCTGGATGAAAGCTTAACCACATGTGCGTGCTTGTGTGATATATTTCAGTAAAATATTACCTGCACAATAACGACACAGCCAGGCACTGTGTATTTGATTTTAACTGTTAGTGCAATGAAAGGCAATTAGGTTATGAATTTATAAACGGATACATTGAGGTGACTGCATTACCTAGCACACACAGAGACTTGACTCAACTGCACCAAATTGATAAGGGAATCTGTTGTATTTGGTGGGCCTTGTACTCAGACAAGGGTATGGAGCCACTTTGGTAGGAGGAAAGCTCGGAATTTCATGTTTGGCCCTTAAAATATATTTTTTATAAGGTTTTAGGTTTGGGGCAGGGTTTTAGGTTTAGGGTTGGGTAGGGGTATAGAGTGGTAAACGCATTTTCCCCATGTTAATTTCCATAGGAAACTTTAGACACGGCTACAGCCCGAACTGCTGAACGGAATTACACCAAATTTGGCAAAAAGGTAGCTCTTGGTTCAGAAAGCGACCTTTTTTTTAAATGGTGTCAATCCGTTCAGTAGTTTCTAAGAAATTCAAAAATAAAAACAATATCGATATCTGGGCGGAGCCTAACCACACATCTCATTGTGAGATCTGATTGGCTGTCAGCACTTCATCCTGGAATTTCTGGCAGCCATCTTGGGACCAATATACATGATAGCACCCCATTGAAATGCATTGTAGTGAATAGAAGATTTTGAGGGTCACCAAAAGGAGAACTATAAAGGGTGATAACAGACTTTAGTTACATTAGAATTCATTTGTTGATGGTACCATACTAATTTTAGGAATTGTGGTGTGTTCTAAGGTGATTTTACCCTGTGAAAAACCTTCTGCTGGGATATTATGAATCATGTTTGAGAGAAAACTATTTTCTCATGCTTGTCCCATAGAGGTTTGGAAGGTGTTCCAGAAGCTAAAATGAAAGCATATTTTCTGTAAATTCACATTATCTTTCTCAGTCATGTGAGAATGAAGTCTGACATTCTCAGTAAAACATGTACATCCAACAAGGGCAGAGACTGTCAGTTGATTCCTTTGTGTTCTACTGCAGCTTCCCAGAGTGTTCTAAAGAACTACTAGAGCGCTAACAGCCTTACTTATGACAAAAGTATGGAACACCTGAAGCCATCTTGATTGGAATAAACTGGTAACACTTAAAACATTTAATTTAAAAAGGAAAAAAATTATGGGGTTCATTTTGTCATAGAAATTATGGTTAGTGCTGTATAAAGAAAAATTAGGACATGTTTTAAGTGAGATCTCAAATATCTTCCTGTTATATTTCAACAGGAGCAGCCTGTCAGTTGATTCCTTTGTGTTCTACTGCAGCTTCCCAGAGTGTTCTAAAGAACAACTAGAGCGCTAACAGTCTTACTTATGACAAAATTATGGCACACCTGAAGCCATCTTGATTGGAATAAACTGGTAACACTTAAAACATTTAACTTAAAAAGGAACAAAATGAGGGGGTTCATTTTGTCATAGAAATTATGGTTAGTGCTGTAGAATGAAAAATTAGGACATGCTTTAAGTGAGATCTCAAATATCTTCCTGTTATATTTCAACAGGAGCAGCCTGTCAGTTTATTCCTTTGTGTTCTACTGCAGCTTCCCAGAGTGTTCTAAAGAACAACTAGAGCGCTAACAGTCTTACTTATGACAACATTATAGAACACCTGAAGCCATCTTGATTGGAATAAATTGGTAACACTTAAAACATTTAATTTAAAAAGGAACAAAATGAGGGGGTTCATTTTGCCATAGAAATTATGGTTAGTGCTGCAGAAAGAAAAATTAGGACATGTTTTAAGTAAAATCTCAAATCCTCTTCTATTTCATTAGAAAATTCTGACATGCAGACTGAAACAATCACTTTCAATACCAGCAGTAGACTTCCAGTTAACTCCCTGGTGAGCAGTAGCTTTACTACAGTGATCTAATGAGCAACTAGAGTGCTAACATTCTGAATTTATGGCAAATGTGTGACACATCTGAATGCCTTCTTGATGGAATCAAAGTAAAAACTGAAAGCATTTCCTACTGAGGAGACTGCAGTAAATGAGGAAATTAGGAAACTTGATAACAAATAAGTCTCCCAAGATGGCCACCAGAGAAAAAGGAGCCCAAATGTAGCACAAATATCACCCAGATGTAGCTCACATATAGCCCAATGACAGAAGTGTGCAGAACTCTTTTTATTTTTTGTTTTTTTGCAGTTTTATATAGTGCAGACTGGTCAGGTATTGGAGCGTTGCTCTTACTTGGACCCCTTATTGCGTATTTTGCACGAAATACATCAGATTGATCTTGCGAAACATTGAACATTACTATTCTGTTAACCTGAAGTTGCTCTGAACCGGGCTTTGTAACACCCGTTTTTACCTACTGGTTTTAATTCATTCTCACTGTATTGTATTAAGAAAGAGGATTTACTGTTTTTATGTACACTTTTATGATCTATGTTTCTAAATCAGATCGAATAAAGTTTAATGAATTTAATTTAAGTCTCTCAAAATGGCCACTAGAGAAAAAGGAGCCCAAATGTAGCACAAATATCACCCAGATGTAGCCCACATATAGCCCAATGACAGAAGTGTGGAAAACACTTTTTATCCTTTGTTTTTTTGCAGTTTTATATAGTGCAGGCTGGTCAGATATTGGAGTGCTTTACATGAGCATTGGTTACATCATACAAGGACAAACTCATTTTGGTTGTAGGCATGGGGAGATTAAGTGATTTGACTAGAATCACAGAATGTCGAGCTGAAGCAGAAACTCCAACTTGGTTCCCCAGTTGCAAAGTCTGCAGCTCTGGAAGTAACACCACATTCTCTCCCTAAGCGTAACATTTAATCAAGTGGTCAACTGGATAAAAAACATAAAGATAACAAATAATTTAAAAGTGCTTTGTCGCTATTTGAGAACTCAGAAAATATGCCCTCATTTTAGTTTTTTAGAGCACTAACCATAATTTCTATGCAAATAAGACCCTCTCATTTCTATAATTTCTAAAGGAAATGCTTTAGGTATTACAGTTTTGATTACATCAAGATGACGTCAGGCGTACCACACTTTTGTAATAAATATAGAATGTTAGCAATTTAGTTGTCTCTTGTCTCTTTCTGCACGTCTCTTGCCTCTTTCTGCACCTCTCTTGCCTCTTTCTGCAGCTCACTCTCTTCTTTCTGCACCTCTCTTGCCTCTTTCTGCACCTCTCTTCCCTCATTCTGCAGCTCACTCTCTTCTATCTGTACCTCTCTTGCCTCTTTCTGCACCTCTCTTGCCTCTTTCTGTACATCTCTTGCCTCTTTCTGCACCACTCTTGCCTCTTTCTACACCTCTCTTTCATCTTTCTGCACCTCTCTTGCCTCTTTCTGCACCTCTCTTGCCTCTTTCTGCACCTCTCTTCTTTCTGCACCTCTCTTGCCTCTTTCTGCACCTCTCTTGCCTCTTTATGCACCTCTCTTGCCTCTGTCTTCACTTCTCTTGCTTATTTCTGCAGCTCACTCTCTTCTTTCTGCACCTCTCTTGCCTCTTTCTGCACCTCTCTTGCCTCTTTCTGTAGCTCACTCTCTTCTTTCTGCACCTCTCTTGCCTCTTTCTGCACCTCTCTGCCCTCTTTCTGCAGCTCACTCTCTTCTTTCTGCACCTCTCTTGCCTCTTTCTGCACCTCTCTTGCCTCTTTCTGCACCTCTCATGCCTCTTTCTGCACTTCTCTTGGTTCTTTCTGCAGCTCACTCTCTTCTTTCTGTACCTCTCTTGCTTCTTTCTGTAATTCTCTTGCCTCTTTCTGTACCTCTCTTGCCTCTTTCTGCACCTCTCTTGCCTCTTTCTGAACATTTCTTCCTCTTTCTGCACCTCTCTTGCTTCTTGATGCACCTCTCTTGACTCTTTTTGCTCTTCTCTTGCCTCTTTCTGCAGCTCACTTGCTTCTTTCTGCACCTTTCTTCCTCTTTCTGTACCTCTCTTGATGCTTTCTATACCTCTTACCTCTTTCTGCACCTCTCTTGCCTCTTTCTGCACCTCTCTTGCCTCTTTCTGCTCCTCTCTTGCCTCTTTCTGCAGCTCACTCTCTTCTTTCTACAACTCTCTTGCCTCTTTCTACACCTCTCTTCCCTCTTTCTGCAGCTCACTCTTTTCTTTCTGCTCCCCTCTTGCCTCTTTATGCACCTCTCTTACCTCTTTCTCCACCTCTCTTGCCTATTTCTGCACATCTCTTGCCTCTTTCTGCACCTCTCTTGCCTCTTCCTTCACCTCTCTTGCCTCTATCTGCACCTCTCTTGGCTTTCTACTCCACTCTTGCCTCTTTCTGCACCTCTCTTGCCTCTTTCTGCACTTCTCTGGCCTCTTTCTGCACCTCTCTTGCCTCTTTCTGCACCTCACTCTCTTCTTTCTGCACCTCTCTTGCTTCTTTCTGTACCTCTCTTGCTTCTTTTTGCGCTTCTCTTGCTTCTTTCTGCACCTTTCTTCCTTTTTCTGCATTTTTCTTGCCTCTTTCTGTACCTTTCTTCCTCTTTCTGGACCTCTCTTGCCTCTTTCTGCATGTCTCTTGCCTCTTTCTGCACCTCTCTTGTCTCTTTCTGCACCTCTCTTGCCTCTTTCTGCACCTCACTTGCCTCTTTCTGCGCCTTTCTTCCTCTTTCTGCACCTCACTCTTCTTTTTGCAACTCTCTTTTTTCTTTCTGTGCCTCTCTTGCTTCTTTCTGCACTTCTCTTGCTTCTTTCTGCACCACTTTTCCCTCTTTCATCACTTCGCCTGCTTCTTTCTGCACCTTTCTTCATCTTTTTGCACCTCTCTTGCTTTTTTCTGCACTTTTCTTGCCTTTTTCTGTACTTCTCTTGCTTCTTTCTGCACTTCTCTTGCTTCTTTCTGTGCTTTTCTTTCTCTTTCTGCACATGTCTTACCTATCTAGGTGTAGTTAGAAATTAGCATTTAAAAACCTTAGAAATTCACTGAAAAAACCACAGGTTTCAGGGATGTTATAGTTAGAAATTAGCATTTAAAAAACCTTAGTAATTCACTGAAAAAATCACAGGTTTCAGGGACGTTATAGATAGAAATTAGCATTTAAAAAACCCTAGAAATTCACTGAAAAAACCAAAGGTTTCTGGGACATTATAGTTAGAAATTAGCATTTAAAAAACCTTTGAAATTCACTCAAAAAACCATAGGTTTCAGGGACGTTATAATTAAAAATTATCATTTAAAAAACCTTTGAAATTCACTGAAAAAACCATAGATTTCAGGGACGTTATAGTTAGAAATTATCATTTAAAAAACCTTTGAAATTCACTGAAAAAACCAGAGGTTTCAGGGACGTTATAGTTAGAAATCATCATTTAAAAAACCTTTGAAATTCACTGAAAAAACCATAGGTTTCAGGGACGTTATAGTTAGAAATTAGCCTTTAAAAAAACGTAGAAATTCACTGAAAAAACCATAGGTTTTAGGGATGTTATAGTTAGTTGGACATTTCACTAATACAAAACCAGAGAAATTCGCCCATTATAGTTAGTTGAGCTAACCATAACTCGCGCCCCCGCAATGCACTGCTACTCAAGAAACCCAAGGCAGACCCCAAGGACCTCAAGAACTTCCGACCCATCTCTCTGCTCCCGTTCCCCGCGAAGGTCACCGAGAAAATTGTCAACAAACAACTGACCCGCTACCTCGAGGAGAACAACATCCTGGACCCTTCCCAGTCCGGCTTCCGCAGCAACCACAGCACCGAAACCGCCCTCATCGCTGCCACCGATGACATCAGGACCCTGCTAGACAACGGAGAAACAGCAGCCCTCATCCTCCTGGACCTATCAGCCGCCTTCGACACGGTCTGCCACCACACACTACGAACACGCCTTCACGACGCCGGGATCCAAGAGAAGGCCCTGGACTGGACCACATCCTTCCTTTCCGGCAGAACACAAAGCGTCCGCCTCGCCCCCTTCCGATCCAAGGCCACCAAGATCATCTGCGGCGTACCCCAAGGCTCCTCCCTCAGCCCAACGCTGTTCAACATCTACATGGCACCCCTCGCCCACGTCGCCCGACAGCACTAACCTCAACATCATCTCCTACGCCGACGACACCCAGCTGATCCTCTCCCTCACCAAAGACCCTCACACCGCCAAAGCCCACCTCCACGAAGGAATGAAGGCCGTCGCCGAATGGATGAGGACCAGCCGCCTGAAGCTGAACTCGGACAAGACAGAGGTCCTCATCCTTGGTTCCAACCCTTCAGCCTGGGACGACTCCTGGTGGCCAACATCACTGGGAACAGCCCCGCCACCCACCGACCACGTACGCAACCTAGGGGTCATCCTCGACCCCACCCTCTCCATGACTAAGCAGGTCAACGCCGTTTCCTCATCCTGCTTCAACATCCTCCGAATGCTCCGCAGGATCTTCAAGTGGATCCCCACCGAAACAAGAAAAACAGTCACCCAGGCCCTCGTCACCAGCAGGCTGGACTACGGAAACGCCCTCTACGCAGGAACGACGGCTAAGCTCCTGAGACGGCTGCAACGCATCCAGAACGCCTCTGCACGTCTTATCCTCGACATCCCCTGACGCAGCCACATCACACCCCACCTGAGAGACCTGCACTGGCTCCCTGTCAACAAGAGGATAACCTTCAAGCTCCTCACCCACGCACTCAAAGCACTCCACAACTCCAGACCAGCCTACCTCAACAGACGACTCAGCTTCTACACCCCCACCCGCCAGCTCCGCTCGACCAGCCTCGCCCTCGCCACAGTCCCCCGCATCCGGAAAACGACCGGCGGCGGCAGATCCTTCTCCCACCTCGCCGCCAAGACCTGGAACACCCTCCCCACCAACCTCCGACAGACCCAAGACCTACTGGCCTTCAGAAGACTCCTCAAGACCTGGCTCTTCGATCAGTAGCAGCACCACCCCCCTCTTCCCCCAGCGCCTTGAGACCCTCGCGGGTATGTAGTGCGCTTTATAAGTGACATGATTGATTGTTTGATTGATTGATGACGTCACATATTACATCATTCATGACATGGTCAGTGACATCACTGATGACATCACTGATGACATCTCAAATGACATCACTGATGACATCACTGATGACATCATCCAGTGACTATGTGTTTCTGTAAAGTTTAATTCTGTTTTATAGATATATATATATATATGCCAAGGTGTATTGAAGAATGAGTGGGTGTATAAGTGTCTGAATATATGATTTAGTAGGTGCGTGACTGACTGTATAAGTGAGTGATTAATCGTGTCTTACTGAATGCATGGGTTAGTGACTAAACTGTGTGAATGTCTGTATTAGTCTGTCAGTTGGTGTGTAAGCGGCTGCATGGGTTGGTGAGTAGCTGCATGAGTGTCTATATGGGTTAATTGGTTGTCTGAGTATCTGTATGGGTGCCTGAGTGTCTCTGTGGGTGGGTGGGGGGTGTGTGACTCTGTGCATAGATGTGTGAGTAGGTGATTCACTGGGTGTATGGGTTCAAGAGTGCATCTGTGAAGGGCTTTATGGGTGGGTGAGTGTGTGTATGGGTGTGTTGGTGAGTGAATGGATGTCTCAGTGGTGCATGTGTGAGTAACTACATATGTGAAAGGCAGTATATGTGAGTGTTGGAGTATATAAATGACTATATGTGAGAGTGAGTGATTGTGAGAGTGGCTGTATGAATGAGTGTGTGCTTGTGTCAGTGATTGTAGAAGAGAGTAAGTATGTGTTAGTATCTGTATGAATAAGTGTAGTGGTGTGTGTATAACTGTATAGGTGAGTAAATGGGAGTGTGATTGATTCTTTGCATGACTGACTAGGTGTGTGAGTAACTCTATAGGTGAGTGGTGGTGTGTGAGTGTCTGTATAGGTGTATGAGTGCATATGATAGTGCTGTATTGATGAGTGACTGCATGTATGAGTAACTGTATGGATGAATGAGTGGACATGTGTGTAGACCTAGGAATCAGTGAGTGGGTATGTAGTAACTGGTATTGGTGTGTCTATGGTTTCGAAAATGGTAGTCTGCATTTTAGAGTGGGTGTATCAAAGGTTATATTAGGGTGTGAGGAGGTGCATCAGATTATCACATGGATGATGTCATCAGTGATGTCATCAGTGATGTCATCAGTGATGTCATTTGAGATGTCATCAGTGATGCCATCAGTGATGTCACTGACCATGTCATGAATGATGTAATATGTGACGTCATCAGCAGTGCATTGCGGGGGCACGAGTTATAGTTAGCTCAACTAACTATAACGGGCGAATTTCTCTGGTTTTGTACTAGTGAAATGTCCAGCTAACTATAACGTCCCTGAAACCTATGGTTTTTTTAAACCTATGGTTTTTTCAGTGAATTTCTATATATATATATATATATATATATATATATACAAACACGATCCTGGCTCACCGTTCTCCCGATGAGACCTTCCAGGTACGGACCTCCAGACGCAAAATGTTGCAAATTCAAAAGTGCTTTATTTCAAATTCTCGGCATACAGTCTATTCCAGGCCAGTGCCTGCCAGACACGTTTCGACCACAGAACGCGGTCTTGATCACATGACACGCCACCATATTTCCGACATTTAAATAGTGAACAACGACCAGTAGTGCTCAAAACAATAAAGCAATGCTCATAAATATAGACAACTGACTGTTAGTGCATGCTTCTGATCACAAATTCATATAATTAACAATAATATGTAGATAATCTATTTACATAAAACAGTGGATATCTTTAATATGATGAATAAAATTCAAATTGCAATCACTTAATAAAACTTATTACGTCGTCAAAACGAACTCGACCTACTAGCGTGTACATGATACTTGAAATCATTCGTATTGTTTATATATATATATATCAATCTTGCTGTAAAGTGCTAGTGCTTGAATGTTGATAACGGCAAAATCTATGATAGTAGCATGTGTACAATACAATAAATAAATTGTATAATCGATATAGTTCATTTAGGTTTTAAAGTGCAAGTGCTATAAGTATTGCCAACAAAAGAACCACTGTTGGTAGCATGTACTCTATACATTGAACAATCTGTATAATCGAAATATAATTGAATATTTCTATAAAGTGCTAGTGTTATGAGTATTGCTGTTACCCCTTAAGTGCTATAAGTGAAAAGTGCTATAATGTTGTTCAACACAATACAACAACATATCTAACCATAAAATTGCCCAAAAGATCATAGTTAAACCTCAATGGTAATAATAAAGTGCCAATGAATTAAAAGTTATTAAAAATATTAAACCTAGCTCGTCTTATTTCACATTTCCATGAACATTAATCATTGAGAAAACATTATTAGAATTTCTTGAACAATAACAAATCTTCCTATGTCCACATCCGAATTAAGAGAGGACTGGGACTACTTCATACCTGTCTTTTAATGACACAAGTTAATATGGGATGGTGTAGCAGTTGATAGATCATAAATGTAAACCGTAGGGTTTATAAAGTAGGCATTAAAGGAAATTGTGTAGGTCCTCACTGGTGTTTAAACCGTTCTGCATTTTGGTGTCCAATTCTAGAATAAACTGCGACTCCAGCTGTCGTAGACGTTTTTCTCTATTTCCCCCTCGTCTAGATATTGGGACTGCCCCGATAACAAAATATTTGAGCTCATTCAGGTTATTGTGGTGTACTAATTAAAAAAATGTCGGGCCACAGGGTAATTAGGATCTGAATTGACCACTGCCCTCAGATTTTGTGAAATTCTATTGTACACTTGAAGTTTAGTACTACCTACGTATTTGAGCCCACATGTACATTCTAAAATATAAACTGCATGGTCTGTGCGGCACGTGTAATGGCCCTTAATCTGGACGGGTTTCGGGCTGAAGGCTGTTCTGTAGTCAGTGGTGTTTACTCCGAATTTACAGGCTCGAAACAAGCTGCATTTAAAAAATCCTGTTTTGTTGGATAACCATGTTTGTGCTGTAATAAATTCTGGGCTACTCTTTACTAATGCATCCCTCATCGAGGGTGCTCGTCTGAATGTAATTGGCAGTTGCTCTGGGAGGATTTGATTTAATGTGATGTCAGTAAGGACAATTGGCCAGTGGGAGTTGATGATATGTCTTATTTGTTTCTCTTGCCTACTAAATGTTGTGATCATTCTAATTTCCTGTGTATTTTCCTCAGTTAGACTGGTGAGGGGTGTGGTTGCTTTGATACTATCTGCTCTAGGTATTAAACAAACCTCTCTAGTATGTGAGTTTGCTTTGGTTAGGGCATTCTGTAGTTCAGTATATTTGTACCCACGAGCGACAAAGCATTGAACTGCTTCCTGTTGACATTGCTCGAGATCTATATCAGAGCTGCAGATACGATGTATTCTTAAGAATTCCCCATAGGGAATGCTACGTATCAGGTGCCTTGGGTATGCGCTGCTAGCATGGAGAACCGAATATCCTGCCGTGATTTTCCGGTGGAGTTTAGTGTGAATCTCCCCACTGTTTAAGTAAACATGCACATCCAAGGATTCAACGCTTTGGTCACTGATTTGAGCTGTGAAATTCAAATTCAAATCATTGTTATTAATAGAGGATACAAATGTTTGTGCTTCCTCTTTAGTGCCCTTCCATATTACACATACATCATTGATGTATCGCCACCAATGTTTGACATGGGTATCCCAAGTGATTTTATGTTGTACCTTGAGGACATGCTCCTCCCACCAGCCTACACGAAGACATGCGCAGCTGGGGGAGAAGCATGCCCCCATAGCCACACCCCTCAATTGCTGGTACACATCCCTGTTAAAAAGGAAATAGTTGTTATTTAAACACAGTTCAATCATATATATATATATATATATATATAGATATATCTCACTAAAAAAACACAGGTTACAGGAACGTTATAGTTAGGCTGACATTTCACTCATACAAAAACAGAGAAATTCAGCCGTTATAGCTAGCTGAGCTAACTATAACTCACGCCCCCGCAATGTACTGCTGAGGACGTCACATATTACATAACTCATGACATGGTCAGTGACATCACTGATGACATCACTGAGGACATCTCAAATGACCACTGATGACATCACTGATGACATCACTGAAGACATCATCCAGTGACTGAGTGTTTCTAAAAAGTTTAAGAATGTTATATATATATCCACACAGAATGCAATGCGCAACTCTTTGATTGAAGTAGAAACCAACACTGGAGCCGTGGCCACAAATATAAAGCGTGTTTATTGACAACACTAGGTCCGACGCGTTTCGGAGTTTCCTCACTCCTTTGTCATGGGCCCGTGACAAAGGAGTGAGGAAACTCAGAACGCGTCGGACCTAGTGTTGTCAATAAACACGCTTCATATTTGTGGCCACGGCTCCAGTGTTGGTTTCTACTTCAATCAAAGAGTTGCGCATTGGATTCTGTGTGGATTTATGAGGGTGGCTACCCCTGCCGTGTGCCTGCCGTAGAAGTGGCTTGGGTTTAGCCAAACGTAACTGTGGATATATATATATATATATATATATATATATATATATATATATATATATATATATATGTGCCAAGTTGTGTTAGAAGAATGAGTGGGTGTATGAGTGTCTGTATGGATGATTTAGTGGGTGCGTGACTGACTGTATAAGTGAGTGATTAAATGTGTCTTATTGAATGCATGGGTGAGTGACTAATCTGTGTCAATATGTGTATCAGTCTGTCAGTTTGTGTGTAAGTGCCTGCATGGGTTGGTGAGTAGGCACATGAGTGTCTATATGGGTTATTGATTAGTTGTCTGAGTACCTGTATGGGTGCCTGAGTTTCTGGGTGGGTGGGTGAAGGGGTGTGTGACTCACTGCATGGATGTATGAGTGGGTGAATCCATGAGTATATGGGATCATGAGTACGTCTGTGAGGGACTGTATGGGTGAGTGAGTGTGCGTATGGCTGTGTCGGTGAGTGAATACATGCTAATTTCTAACTATAACAGCCCTGAAACCTGTGTTTTTTTCAGTGAATTTCTAAGGTTTTTTTAATGCTAATTCCTAACTATAACATCCCTGAAACCTGTGGGTTTTTTCAGTGAATTTCTAAGGTTTTTTAAATGCTAATTTCTAACTGTAACTACCCTGAAACCTGTGTTTTTTTCAGTGAATTCTTAAGGTTTTTTAAATGCTAATTACTAACTATAACATCCCTGAAACCTGTTTTTTTAGTGAATATATGCATACATATACAAAAAAGATTTTTAAAATATATTTTAATGTTTGACTGTGATAGTAGTGCCTGGGTGACTGGATGACTGCACAACTAGTGCATGTGAGATTGCATGAGTGCATGCATAGTGCCTAGTTGATTGGATGAGTGCATGGGTAGTGCCTCACTGAATGCATGAGTGCAAAGGTAGTGCCTGGGTTATTGAATAAGTGCTTAGGTAGTACCTGAGTGAATGGATGAGTGTAATAGTAGAGCCTTTTCTCTGGCAGCTTCACTATTCACCGACTGCTCAGAATGTTGGGCCTAGCCAAATATAAAACAGCAACCCTTCCCATGTCACTATTGTAAGTCGTACCATGTTTCTGAAGCTTCAATGCGTGTCTGTGCCTTTTCCTAGTGACATGATACATAAAAAGAAACCTAGAATTGTAGAATACCTGTGTTTGAGACTGCATGCTCTCTAAGTTTCTGTAGAACAAGGTGTATGTATTCCTTTCTGCTCATAATACAGGGCACATGCATATTCAACAGTCTATTTGAGGGGTTCTGTGACACCTACATAGGTAAGACATGTCTCCCTCTGCGACCGAATGATGGAGCGGAACTGAGAAGATTTGTGGACCTGTATGAGAAGCTACCAGGTTTTTAGGCTAGCATCTTCAGACGCACAGCACGTGTCAGAATTCATGTACAAGTAGACACATATCTGAGTCACGAGAGCACACATTCCTTTAAACTTGACAGAGGGCACTTACCAAGCAGACACCTAAAATTACACGGCCTACTTCAAGTGTACCTTTCCAGAGACTCATACGAAGTGGCCTAATCCCTAATCCCTCTACCAACATATCTTAAATCTCACTTTTCTCTGGCAGCTTCCCTATTCACCGACTGCTCAGAACGTTGGGCGTAGCCAAATATAAAACAGCAACCCTTCCCATGTCACTGTTGAAAGTCTCACCATGTTTCTGCACCTCTCTTGCTTCTTTCTTCACCTCTCTTGCTTCTTTCTGCACCTCTCTTGCCTTTTTATGCACCTCTCTTGCTTCTTTTTGCACCTTTCTTTCTCTTTCTGCACCTCTTTTGCATATCTTTCTGCACCTCTCTTGCTTCTTTCTGCACTTCTCTTTCATTTTTCTGCACCTCTCTTGCCTCTTTCTGCACCTCACTTGCACAAGAAGCAAGAGAAATGCAGAAAGAAGGAAGAGAGGTGCAGAAAGAGGCAAGAAAGGGACAGAAAGGCACAGAAAGAAGCAAGAGAGGTGCAGAAAGACGAGAATGAGGTGCAGAAAGAAGCAAGTGAGGTGCAGAAAAAAGCAAGAGAAGTGCAGAAAGAGGATGAATTGTGCAGAAAGAAGCAAGAGAAGTGCAGAAACAGGTAAGAGTAGTGCAGAAAGAGGCAAGCGAGGTACAGAAAGAAGGAAAAGAGGCACGGAAAGAGACAAGAGAAGTGCAGAAAGAGGATGAAAGGTACAGAAAGAAGGAAGAGAAGTGCAGAAAGAAGCTAGAGAGGTACAGAAAGAAACAAGAGAGGTGCAGAAAGCAGGAAGAGAAGTGCATAAAGAAGCTAGCAAAGTGCAGAAAGAGGCAAGAGAGGTGCAGAATGAGGAAGAAAGATGCAGAAAGAAGCAAGAGAGGTGCAGAAAGAAGCAAGAGAGGTGATAAAAGAGGCAAGAGAGGTGCAGAAAGAAGCAAGAGAGGTGTAGAAACAAGCAAGACAGGTACAGAAACAGGAAGAAAGGTACAGAAAGAGGAAGAAAGGTGCAGAAAGAGGCAAGAGAAGTTCAGAAAGAAACAAGAGAGGTACAGAAAGAGGAAGAAATGTACAAAAAGAGGCAAAGAGAGGTGCAGAAAGAGGCAAGAGAGGTGCAGAATGAGACAAGAGAAGTGCAGAAAGAAGCAAAAGAGGTGCATAAAGAGGCAAGAGAACTGCAGGAAGGAGGATGAGAACTGCAGAAAGAGGAAGAAAGGTACAGAAAGAGGAAGAAAGGTGCAGAAAGAGGAAGAAAGGTGTAGAAAGAAGCAAGAGAAGTGCAGAAAGAAGCAAAATAGGTACTGAAAGAAGCAAGAGAGGTGCAGAGAGAAGCAAGAGAGGTGCAGAAAGAAGAGAGTGAGGTACAGAAAGAGGCAAGAGAGGTGCAGAAAGAGGCAAGAGGGGTGCAAAAAGTAGCAATAGAGGTTCAGAAAGAAGGTTGAGAGGTGCAGAAAGAAGCAAGAGAGGTGCAGAAAGAAGCAAGAGAAGCGCCGAAAGAAGCAAGTGAGGTGCAGAAGAAGCAAGAGAGGTGCAAAAAGAGGCAAGAGAGGTGCAGAAAGGGGCAAGAGAAGTGCAGCAAGAAGCACGAGAGGTGCAGAAAGAAGCAAGAGAGGTGCAAAAAGAAGCAAGTGAGGTGCAGAAAGAGACAAGAGAGGTGCAGAAAGAAGCAAGAGAAGTGCAGGAAGAGGCAAGAGAAATGCAGAAAGAGGCAAGAGGGGTACAGAAAGAGGCAATAGAAGTACAGAAAGAGGCAAGAGGAGTTGAAAAAGAGGCAAGAGAGGTGTAGAAAGAAGCAAGAGAGGTGCAAAAAGAGGTAAGAGAAGTGTAGAAAGAGGAAGAAAGGTGCAGAAAGAAGGAAGAGAAGTGCTGAAAGAAGCAAGAGAGGAACAGAAGGAAGCAAGAGAGGTGCAGAAAGAAGCACTTGAGGTGCAGAAAGAAGCAAGTGAGGTGCAGAAAGAAGCAAGAGTGGTGCAGAAAGAGGCAAGAGAGGTGCAGAAAGAGGCAAAAGAGGTTCAGAAAGAGGAAGAATGGTGCAGAAAAATGCAAGAGAAGTGCAGAAAGACGCCATAGAAGTGCAGAAAGAGGCAAGAGAAGTGCAGAAAGAGACAAGAGAAGTGCAGAAAGAGGCAAGCTAGGTACAGAAAGAAGTAAGAGCGGTGCAGAAAGACGGAAGAGAAGTTCAGAAAGAAGCAAGAGAAGTGCAGAAAGAGGAAAGAGAAGTGCAGAAAGAGGAAGAATGGTACAGAAAGAAGCAAGAGAGGTGCTGAGAGAAGCAGCAAGAGAAGTGATGAAAGAGGCAAGAGAGGTGCACAAAGAAGCAATAGAGGTGCAGAAACAAGCAAGAGAGGTGCAGAAAGAGGAAGAAAGGGGCAGGAAGAGGAAGAGAGGTGCAGAAAGAGGCAAGAGAAGTGCATAAAGAGGTAGAAAGGTGTAGAAAGAAGCAGGAGAGGGGCGAAAACAAGCAAGAGAAATAGAGAAAGTTGTAGGAGAGGTACAGAAAGAAGCAAGAGAAGTGCAGAAAGAAGCAAGAGAGGTGCAGAAAGAGGCAAGAGAGGTGCAGAAAGAGGCAAGAGAACTTCAGAAAGAGGAAGAAAGGTGCAGAAAGAGGAATAAAGGTGCAGAAAGAGGAAGAAAGGCACAGAAAAAAGCAGAAGTGCTGAAAGAAGCAAGACAAATGCAGAAAGAAGCAAGAGAGGTGTGAAAAGAGACGAGAGGTGCAGAAAGAGGCAATAGGGGTGCAGAAAGAAGCAAAAGAGGTACTAAAGAAGCAATAGAGGTACAGAAAGAAGCAAGAGAGGAGCAGAAAGAAGAGAGTGATGTGCAAAAAGAGGCAAGAGAGGTGCAGAAAGAGGCAAGAGAGGTACAGAACGAGGCAAGAGAGGTGCAGAAAGAAGTAAGGGAGGTCAGAAAGAGGCACGAGAGGTGCAGAAAGAAGCAAGAGAAGTGCAGAAAGAAGCACGTGAGGTGCAGAAAGAGGCAAGATAAGTGCAGAAAGAGGAAGACAGGTACAGAAAGAAGCAAGAGAGTTACAGAAAGAAGCAAGAGAAGTGATGAAAGAGGCAGGAGAGGTTCAGAAAGAAGCAAGAGAGGTGCAGAAGCAAGCAAGAAAGGTGCAGAAAGATTAAGAAAGGTGCATAAAGTGGAAGAGAGGTGCAGAAAGAGGCAAGATAAGTGCAGAATGAGTGAGAAAGGTGCAGAAAGAAGCAATAGTGGTGCAGAAAGAAGCAAGAGAGGTGCAGAAAGAAGCAAGAGAGATACAAAAAGAAGCAAGAAAAGTACAGAAAGAAGCAAGAGAGGTGCAGAAAGAGGCAAGAGACTTGCAGAAAGAGGCAAGAGAAGTGCAGAAAGAGGAAGAAAGGTGCAGAAAGTGGCAAAGAGAGGTGAAGACAGAGACAAGAGAAGTGCAGAAAGAAGCAAAAGAGGTGCAGAAATAGGCAAGAAAGGCACAGAAAGAAACAAGAAAAGTTCAGAAAGAAGGAAGAGAGGTTCAGAAAGGGGAAGAAATGTGCGGAAAGAGGAAGATTGGTGCAGAAAGAGGAAGAAAGGTGCAGAAAGAAGCAAGAGAAGTGCAGAAAGAGGCAAGTGAAGTGCAGAAAGAGGCAAGAGAATTGCAGAAAGAAGCAAGGGAGGTGCAGAAAGAGGAAAAAATGTGCAGAAAGAGGCAAAGAGAGATGCGGAAAGAGGCAAGAGAAGTACAGAAAGAATTAAGAGAACTTCAGAAAGAGGAAGAAAGGTGCAGAAAGAGGAATAAAGGTGCAGAAAGAGGAAGAAAGGCACAGAAAAAAGCAGGAGAAGTGCTGAAAGAAGCAAGACAAATGCAGAAAGAAGCAAGAGAGGTGCGAAAAGAGACAAGAGAGGTGCAGAAAGAGGCAATAGGGGTGCAGAAAGAAGCAAAAGAGGTACTAAAGAAGCAATAGAGGTACAGAAAGAAGCAAGAGAGGAGCAGAAAGAAGAGAGTGATGTGCAAAAAGAGGCAAGAGAGGTGCAGAAAGAGGCAAGAGAGGTACAGAAAGAGGCAAGAGGGGTGCAGAAAGAAGTTTAGGGAGGTCAGAAAGAGGCACGAGAGGTGCAGAAAGAAGCAAGAGAAGTGCAGAAAGAAGCAAGTGATGTGCAGAAAGAAGCACGTGAGGTGCAGAAAGAAGCAAGAGAGGTGCAGATAGAGGCAAGATAAGGGCAGAAAGAGGAAGAAAGGTACAGAAAGAAGCAAGAGAGTTACAGAAAGAAGCAAGAGAAGTGATGAAAGAGGCAGGAGAGGTGCAGAAAGAAGCAAGAGAGGTGCAGAAGCAAGCAAGAAAGGTGCAGAAAGATGAAGAGAGGTGCAGAAAGAGGAAGAGAGGCGCAGAAAGAGGCAAGAGAAGTGCAGAATGAGGGAGAAAGGTGCAGAAAGAAGCAATAGTGGTGCAGAAAGAAGCAAGAGAGGTGCAGAAAGAAGCAAGAGAGGTACAAAAAGAAGCAAGAAAAGTACAGAAAGAAGCAAGAGAGGTACAGAAAGAGGCAAGAGAAATGCAAAAAGAGGAAGAAAGGTGCAGAAAGTGGCAAAGAGAGGTGAAGTAAGAGACAAGAGAAGTGCAGAAAGAAGCAAAAGAGGTGCAGAAATAGGCAAGAAAGGAGCAGAAAGAAACAAGAAAAGTTCAGAAAGATGGAAGAGAGGTTCAGAAAGGGGAAGAAAAGTGCAGAAAGAGGCAAGAGAAGTGCAGAAATTTACAACAGAGGTGCAGAAAGAAGCAAAAGAGGTGCAGAAAGAAGCAAGAGAGGTGTAGCAAGTAGGGAGGTGCAGAAAGAGGAAGAGATCTGCAGAAAGAGGGAAGAGAAGTGCAGAAAGAGGCAACAGAAGCACAGAGAGAGGCAAGAGAAGTGCAGAAAGAGGCAATAGAAGTGCATAAAGAGGAAGAAAGGTGCAGAAAGAAGCAAGAGAGGGGCAAAAAGAAGCAAGGGAGATACAGAAAGTGGTAGGAGAGGTACAGAAAGAAGCAAGAGAAGTGCAGAAAGAAGCAAGAGAGGTGCAGAAAGAGGCAAGAGAGGTGCAGAAAGAGGCAAGAGAAGTGCAGAAAGAGGAAGAAAGGTGCAGAAAGAAGCAAGAGAAGGGCAGAAAGAGGCAAGCAAAGTGCAGAAAGAGGCCAGAGAAGTGCAGAAAGAAGAAGGGAGGTGCAGAATGAGGAAGAAATGTGCAGAAAGAGGCAAAGAGAGAAGTGGAAAGAGGCAAGAGAGGTGCAGAAAGAGGCAAGAGGGGTGCAAAAAGTAGCAATAGAGGTTCAGAAAGAAGGTTGAGAGGTGCAGAAAGAAGCAAGAGAGGTGCAGAAAGAAGCAAGAGAAGCGCAGAAAGAAGCAAGTGAGGTGCAGAAGAAGCAAGAGAGGTGCAAAAAGAGGCATGTGAGGTGCAGAAAGGGGCAAGAGAAGTGCAGCAAGAAGCACGAGAGGTACAGAAAGAAGCAAGAGAGGTGCAAAAAGAAGCAAGTGAGGTGCAGAAAGAGACAAGAGAGGTGTAGAAAGAAGCAAGAGAAGTGCAGAAAGAGGCAAGAGAAATGCAGAAAGAGGCAAGAGGGGTACAGAAAGAGGCAATAGAAGTACAGAAAGAGTCAAGAGGAGTTGAAAAAGAGGCAAGAGAGGTACAGAAAGAAGGAAGAGAGGTGCAGAAAGAGGTAAGAGAAGTGTAGAAAGAGGAAGAAAGGTACAGAAAGAAGGAAGAGAAGTGCTGAAAGAAGCAAGAGAGGTACAGAAGGAAGCAAGAGAGGTGCAGAAAGAAGCACTTGAGGTGCAGAAAGAAGCAAGTGAGGTGCAGAAAGAAGCAAGAGTGGTGCAGAAAGAGGCAAGAGAGGTGCAGAAAGAGGCAAAAGAGGTTCAGAAAGAGGAAGAATGGTGCAGAAAAATGCAAGAGAAATGCAGAAAGACGCCATAGAAGTGCAGAAAGAGGCAAGAGAAGTGCAGAAAGAGACAAGAGAAGTGCAGAAAGAGGCAAGCTAGGTACAGAAAGAAGTAAGAGCGGTGCAGAAAGACGGAAGAGAAGTGCAGAAAGAAGCAAGAGAAGTGCAGAAAGAGGAAAGAGAAGTGCAGAAAGAGGAAGATTGGTGCAGAAAGAGGCAAGAGAAGTACAGAAAGAGGCAAGAGAAGTATAGAAAGAGTCAAGAAAAGTGCAAAAAGATGCCAGGGAGGTACAGAAAGAGGAAGAAATGTGCAGAAAGAGGCAAAGAGAGGTGCAGAAAGAGACAAGAGAAGTGCAGAAAGAAGCAAAAGAGGTGCAGAAATTGGCAAGAAAGGCGCAGAAAGAAACAAGAGAAGTGCAGAAAGAAGGAAGAGAGGTTCAGAAAGGGGAAGAAAAACGCAGAAAGAGGCAAGAGAAGTGCAGAAATTTACAACAGAGGTGCAGAAAGAAGCAAAAGAGGTGCAGAAAGAAGCAAAAGAGGTGCAGAAAGAAGCAAGAGAGGTGTAGCAAGTAGGGAGGTGCAGAAAGAGGAAGAGATGTGCAGAAAGAGGGAAGAGAAGTGCAGAAAGAGGCAACAGAAGCACAGAGAGAGGCAAGAGAAGTGCAGAAAGAGGCTATAGAAGTGCATAAAGAGGAAGAAAGGTGCAGAAAGAAGCAAGAGAGGGGCAAAAAGAAGCAAGGGAGATACAGAAAGTGGTAGGAGAGGTACAGAAAGAAGCAAGAGAAGTGCAGAAAGAAGCAAGAAAGGTGCAGAAAGAGGCAAGAGAGGTGCAGAAAGAGGCAAGAAAAGTGCAGAAAGAGGACGAAAGGTGCAGAAAGAAGAAAGAGAAGGGCAGAAAGAGGCAAGCGAAGTGCAGAAAGAGGCCAGAGAAGTGCAGAAAGAGGAAGAAATGTGCAGAAAGAGGCAAAGAGAGAAGTGGCAAGAGGCAAGAGAGGTGCAGAAACAGGCAAGAGGGGTGCAAAAAGTAGCAATAGAGGTTCAGAAAGAAGCAAGAGAAGCGCAGAAAGAAGCAAGTGAGGTGCAGAAGAAGCAAGAGAGGTGCAAAAAGAGGCAAGAGAGGTGCAGAAAGGGGCAAGAGAAGTGCAGCAAGAAGCACGAGAGGTACAGAAAGAAGCAAGAGAGGTGCAAAAAGAAGCAAGTGAGGTGCAGAAAGAGACAAGAGAGGTGCAGAAAAATGCAAGAGAACTTCAGAAAGAGGAAGAAAGGTGCAGAAAGAGGAATAAAGGTGCAGAAAGAGGAAAAAAGGCACAGAAAGAAGCAGGAGAAGTGCTGAAAGAAGCAAGACAAATGCAGAAAGAAGCAAGAGAGGTGCGAAAAGAGACAAGAGAGGTGCAGAAAGAGGCAATAGGGGTGCAGAAAGAAGCAAAAGAGGTACTAAAGAAGCAATAGAGGTACAGAAAGAAGCAAGAGAGGAGCAGAAAGAAGAGAGTGATGTGCAAAAAGAGGCAAGAGAGGTGCAGAAAGAGGCAAGAGAGGTACAGAAAGAGGCAAGAGGGGTGCAGAAAGAAGTAAGGGAGGTCAGAAAGAGGCACGAGAGGTGCAGAAAGAAGCAAGAGAAGTGCAGAAAGAAGCAAGTGATGTGCAGAAAGAAGCACATGAGGTGCAGAAAGAAGCAAGAGAGGTGCAGATAGAGGCAAGATAAGTGCAGAAAGAGGAAGAAAGGTACAGAAAGAAGCAAGAGAGTTACAGAAAGAAGCAAGAGAAGTGACGAAAGAGGCAGGAGAGGTGCAGAAAGAAGCAAGAGAGGTGCAGAAGCAAGCAAGAAAGGTGCAGAAAGATGAAGAAAGGTGCAGAAAGAGGAAGAAAGGTGCAGAAAGAAGCAAGAGAAGTGCAGAAAGAAGCAAAAGAAGTGCTGAAAGAAGCAAGAGAGGTGCAGAAAGAAGCAAGAGAGGTTCAGAAAAAAGAGATTGAGGTGCAGAAAGAGGCAAGAAAGGTGCAGAAAGAGGCAAGAGAGGTGCAGAAAGAGGCAAGAGGTGTGCAAAAAATAGCAAGAGAGGTTCAGAAAGAAGAAAGAAAGGTGCAGAAAGAAGCATGAGAGGTGGAGAAAGAAGCAAGAGAAGCACAGAAAGAAGCAAGTGAGGTGCAGAAGAAGCAAGAGAGGTGCGAAAAGAGGCAAGAGAGGTGGAGAAAGAGGCAAGAGAAGTGCAGCAAGAAGCACGAGAGGTGCAGAAAGAAGCAAAAGAGGTGCAAAATGAAGCAAGTGAGGTGCAGAAAGAGACAAGAGAGGTGCAGAAAGAAGCAAGAGAAGTGCAGAAAGAGGAAGAATGGTGCACAAAGAAGCAAGAGAAGTGCAGAAAGAGGCAAGAGAAGTGCAGAAAGAGGCAAGAGGGGTACAGAAAGAGGCAATGGAAGTACAGAAAGAGGCAAGAGCAGTTGAGAAAGAGGCAAGAGAGGTGCAGAAAGAAGCAAGGGAGGTGCAGAAAGAGGTAAGAGAAGTGTAGAAAGAGGAAGAAAGGTGCAGAAAGAAGGAAGAGAAGTGCAGAAAGAAGCAAGAGAGGTGCAGAAAGAAGCACTTGAGGTGCGTAAAGAATCAAGAGAGGTGCTGAAAGAGGCAAGAGAGGTGCAGAAAGAAGCAAGTGAGTTTCAGAAAGAGGCAAGAGATGTGCAGAAAGAAGCAAGAGAAGTGCAGAAAGAAGAAGAAAGGTGCTGAAAGAGGAAAAAAGGTGCAGAAAAAGGAAAAAAGGTGCAGAAAGAAGTAAGAGAAGTGCAGAAAGAAGCAAGAAAGGTGCAGAAAGAAGAAAGAGAGGTGCAGAAAGAAGCAAGTGAGGAGCAGAAAGAGACAAGAGAGGAGCAGAAAGAAGCAAGAGAAGTGCAGAAAGAGAAAGAATGGTGCAGAAAGAAGCAAGAGACATACAGAAAGACGCAATAGAAGTGCAGAAAGAGGCAAGAGAAGTGCAGAAAGAGACAAGAGAAGTGCAGAAAGCGCAAGCTAAGTACAGAAAGAAGTAAGAGAGGTGCAGAAAGATGGAAGAGAAGTACAGAAAGAAGCAAGTGAAGTGCAGAAAGAGGAAAGAGAAGTGCAGAAAGAGGAAGAATGGTACGGAAAGAAGCAAGAGAGGTGCAAAGAGAAGCAGCAAGAGAAGTGATGAAAGAGGCAAGAGAGGTGCAGAAAAAAGCAAGAGAGGTGCAGAAACAAGCAAGAGAGGTGCAGAAAGAGGAAGAAAGGTGCAGCAAGAGGAAGAGAGGTGCAGAAAGAGGTGAGAGAAGTGCATAAAGAGGAAGAAAGGTACAGAAAGAAGCAAGAGGGGGCAAAAAGAAGCAAGAGAGATACAGAAAGTGGTAGGAGAGGTACAGAAAGAAGCAAAAGAAGTGCAGAAAGAAGCAAGAGAGGTGCAGAATGAGGCAAGAGAGGTGCAGAAAGAGGCAAGAGAAGTGCAGAAAGAGCAAGAAAGGTGCAGAAAGAAGCAAGAGAAGTGCAGAAAGAGGGAAGCGAAGTGCCGAAAGAGGCAAGAGAAGTGCAGAAAGAAGCAAGGGAGGTGCAGAAAGAGGAAGAAATGTGGAGAAAGAGGCAAAGAGAGATGCGGAAAGAGGCAAGAGAAGTGCATAAAGAATTAAGAGAACTTCAGAAAGAGGAAGAAAGGTGCAGAAAGAGGAAGAAAGGCACAGAAAGAAGCAAGAGAAGTGCTGAAAGAAGCAAGACAAATGCAGAAAGAAGCAAGAGAGGTGCATAAAGAAGCAAGAGAGGTACAGAAAGAAGAGAGTGAGGTACAGAAAGAGGCAAGAGAGGTGCGAAAAGAGACAAGAGAGGTGCAGGAAGAGGCAATAGGGGTGCAGAAGGAAGCAAGTGAGGTGCAGAAAGCAGCAATAGTGGTACAGAAATAAGCAAGAGAGGAGCAGAAAGAAGAGAGTGAAGTGCAAAAAGAGGCAAGAGAGGTGCAGAAAGAGTCAAGAGAGGTACAGAAAGAGGCAAGAGAGGTACAGAAAGAAGCAAGTGATGTGCAGAAAGAAGCACATGAGGTGCAGACAGAAGCAAGAGAGGTGCAGAAAGAGGCAAGAGAAGTGCAGAAAGAGGAAGAAAGGTACAGAAAGAAGCAACAGATTTGATTAAAGAGGCAAGAGAGGTACAGAAAGAAGCAAGAGAGGTGCAGAAACAAGCATGTAAGGTGCAGAAAGATGAAGAAAGGTGCAGAAAGAGGAAGAGAGGCACAGAAAGAGGCAAGAGAAGTGCAGAAAGAAGCAAGAGAGGTGCAAAAAGAAGCAAGATAGGTGCAGAAAGAGGGAGAAAGGTGCAGAAAGAAGCAATAGTGGTGCAGAAAGAAGCAAGAGAGATGCCGAAAGAAGCAAGAGAGTTGCAAAAAGAAGCAAGAAAAGTACCGAAAGAAGCAAGAGAGGTGCAGAAAGAGGCAAGAGACATGCAGAAAGAGGCAAGAGAAGTGCAGAAAGAAGAAGCAAGATGCAGAAAGAAGCAAGAGAAGTACAGAAAGAGGCAAGAGAAGTATAGAAAGAGGCAAGATAAGTGCAAAAAGAAGCTAGAGAGGTGCAGAAAGAGGAAGAAATGTGCAGAAAGAGGCAAAGAGAGGTGCGGAAAGAGACATGAGAAGTGCAGAAAGAAGCAGAAGAGGTGCAGAAATATGCAAGAAAGGCGCAGAAAGAAACAAGAGAAGTGCAGAAAGAAGGAAGAGAGGTTCAGAAAAGGGAAGAAAATTGCAGAAAGAGGAAGAAAGGTGCAAAAAGAGGCAAGAGACGTGCAGAAATTGACAACAGAGGTACAGAAAGAAGCAAGAGAGGTGCAGAATAAGCAAGAGAGGTGTAGCAAGAAGGGAGGTGCAGAAAGAGGAAGAGATGTGCAGAAAGAGGGAAGAGAAGTGCAGAATGAGGCAAGAGGGGTACAGGAAGTATCAAGAGAGGTACAGAAAGAGGCAACAGAAGTGCAGAAAGAGAACAGAAGCGCAGAAAAAGGCAAGAGAAGTGCGGAAAGAGGCAATAGAAGTGTAGAAAGTGGCAAGAGAGGTGCATAAAGAAGCAAAAGAGGTACAGAAAGAGGCAATAGATGTACAGAATGAAGCAAGCAAAGTGCAGAAAGAAGCACATGAGTGCAGAAAGAAGTAAGAGAGGTGCAGAAAGAGGCAAGAGAGGTGCAGAAAGAGGCAAGAGAAGTGCAGAAAGAAGCAAGAGAGGTGCAGAAAGAAGCAGGAGAGGTACAGAAACAAGCAGACAGGTGCAGAAAGAAGAAGATAGGTGCAGCAAGAGGAAGGGAGGTGCAGAAAAAGGCAAGATAAGTGCAGAAAGAAGTAAGAGAGATGCAAAAAGAAGTAAGAGAGGTGCAGAAGAAACAAGATACGTGCAGAAAGAAGCAAGAGAGGTGCAGAAAGAAGCAAGAGAGGTGTGGAAAGACGCAAGAGAGGTGCAGAAAGAGGCAAGACAGGTGCGGAAAAAAGCAAGAAATGTGCAGAAAGAGGCAAGAGAATTACAGAAAGAGGAAGAAAGGTGCTGAAAGAGGAAGAAAGGTGCAGAAAGAAGCAAGAGAGGTGCAGAAAGAGGCAAGAGACGTGCAGAAAGAGGCAAGAGAAGTGCAGCAAGAGGGAAAAGGTGCATAAAGAAGCAAGAGAAGTGCAGAAAGAGGTAAGAGAGGTGTAGAAAGAGGCAAGAGAAGTGCAAAAAGGAGCAAGAGAGGTGTAAAAAGATGAAGAAACCTGCAGAAAGAGGCAAAGAGAGGTGCAGAAAGAGATAAGAGAAGTGCAGAAAGAAGCAAAAGAGGTGCATAAATAGGCAAGAAAGGCGTAGAAAGAAGCAGGAGGAGGGCAGAAAGAAAGAAGAGATGTGCAGAAAGAGGCAAGAGAAGTGCAGAAAGAGGAACAAAGTTGCAGAAAGAAGCAAGAGAAGTGCAGAAAGAGGTAAGAGAGGTATAGAAAGAGGCAAAAGAACTGCAGAAAGGAGCCAGAGAGGTGCAGAAAGAGGAAGAAATGTGCAGAAAAAGGCAAACAGAGGTGCAGAAAAAGAGAAGAGAAGTGCAGAAACAAATAAAAGATGTGCAGAGATAGGCAAGAAAGGCACAGAAAGAAGCAGGAGCAGTGCAGAAAGAAAGAAGAGAAGTGCAGAAAGAGGAAGAAATGTTCAGAAAGAGGCAAGAGAAGCACAGAAATTGACAACAGAGGTGCAGAAAAAAGCAAGAGAGGTGCATAAAGAAGCAAGAGAGGTACAGCAAGAAGGTAGGTGCATAAAGAGGAAGAGATGTCCAGAAAGAGGGAAGAGAAGTGCAGAAAGAGGCAAAAGGGGTACAGGAAGAAGCAAGAGTGGTAAAGAAAGAGGCAACAGAAGTGCAGAAAGAGGCAAGAGAAGTGCAGAAAGAAGCAAACAATGTACAGAAAGAAGCAAGAGAGGTACAGAAAGAAGCAAGAGAGGTGCAGAAAGAGGCAAGACAGGTGCAGAAAGAAGCAAGAGATGTGCAGAAAGAGGCAAGAGAATTTCAGAAAGAGAAAGAAAGGTGCCGAAAGAGGAAGAAAGGTGCAGAAAGAAGCAAGAGAGGTGCAGAAAAAGACAAGAAATATGCAGAAAAAGGCAAGAGAAGAGCAGAAAGAGGAAGAAAGGTGCGAAAAGAAGCAAGAGAAGTGCAGAAAGAGGCAAGAGAAGTGTAGAAAGAGGCAAGAGAAGTGCAAAAAGGAGCCAGAGAGGTGCAGAAAAGGGAAGAAATATGCAGAAAGAAGCAAAGAGAGGTGCAGAAAGAGACAAGAGAATTGGAGAAAGAAGCAAAAGAGGTGCAAAAATAGGCAAGAAAGGCGCAGAAAGAAGCAGGAGAAGTGCAGAAAGAAAGAAGAGAGGTTCAGAAAGGGGAAGAAAAGTGCAGAAAGAGGAAGAAATATGCAGAAAGAGGAAGGGAGGTGCAGAAAGAGGCATGAGAAGTGCAGAAAGAGGAAGAAAGGTGCAGAAAGAGGAAGGGAGGTGCAGAAAGAGGCATGAGAAGTGCAGAAAGAGGAAGAAAGGTGCAAAAAGAAGTCAGAGAGGTACAGAAAGAAGCAAGATACATGCAGAAAGGAGCAAGAGAGGTACAGAAAGAAGCAAGAGAGATGCAGAAAGAGGCAAGTGAGGTGCAGAAAGAAGCCAGAGAGGTGCAGAAAGACGCAAGAGATGTGCAGAAAGGGGCAAGAAAAGTGCAGAAAGAGGAAGAAAGGTGCAAAAAGAAGCAAGAGAAATGCAGAAATAGGCAAGAGGAATGTAGAAAGAGGCAAGAGAGGTGCAGAAAGGAGCCAGAGAGGTGCAGAAAGAGGAAGAAATGTGCAGAAAGAGGCAAAGAGAGGTGCAGAAAGAGACAAGAGAAGTGCAGAAAGAAGCAAAAGAGGTGCAGAAATAGGCAAGAAAGGCACAGAAAGAAGCATGAGAAGTGCAGAAAGAAAGAAGAGAGGTTCAGAAAGGGGAAGACAAGTGCAGAAAGAGGAAGAAATGTGCAGAAAGAGGCAAGAGAAGCACAGAAATTGACAACAGAGGTGCAGAAAGAAACAAGAGAGGTGCAGAAATATAGAAGAGAAGTAAAGAAAGAAGCAAGAGAAGTGCAGAAAGAAGCAAGAGAAGTGATGAAAGAGGCAAGAGAGCTGCAGAAAGAAGCAAGAGAGAAGCGGAAAGAAGCAGGAGAGGTACAGAAACAAGCAAGACAGGTGCAGAAAGAGGAAGATAGGTGCAGAAAGAGGAAGGGAGGTGCAGAAAGAGGCATCAGAAGTTCAGAAAGAAGAAGACAGGTGCAAGAAGAAGTAAGAGAGGTGCAGAAAGTAGCAAGAGACGTGCAGAAAGAAGCCAGAGAGGTGTAGAAAGACGCAAGAGAGGTGCAGAAAGAGGCAAGACAGGTGCAGAAAGAGGCAAGAGATGTGCAGAAAAAGGCAAGAAAAGTGCAGAAAGAGGAAGAAAGGAGCAAAAAGAAGCAAGATAAATGCAGAAAGAGGCAAGAGGAATGTAGAAAGAGGCAAGAGAAGTGCAGAAAGAAGCCAGAGAGGTGCAGAAAGAGGAAGAAATGTGCAGAAAGAGGCAAAGAGCGGTGCAGAAAGAGAGAAGTGCATAAAGAAGCAAAAGAGGTGCAGAAATAGGCAAGAAAGGCGCAGAAAGAAGCATGAGAATGTGCAGAAAGAAAGAAGAGAGGTTCAGAAAGGGGAAGAAAAGTCCCTTAAGAGGAAGAAATGTGTAGAAAGAGGCAAGAGAAGTGCAGAAATTGACAAGAGAGGTGCAGAAAGAAGTAAGAGAGGTGCAGCAATAAGGTAGGTGCAGAAAGAGGAAAGGAAGAGATGTGCAGAAAGAGGGAAGAGAAGAGCAGAAAGAGGCAAAAGGGGTGCAGGAAGGAGCAAGAGAGGTGCAGAAAGAGGCAATAGAAGCACAGAAAGTGGCAAGTGAGGTGCAGAAAAAAGCAAGAGAGGTGCAGAAAGAGGCAAGAGATGTACAGAAAGAAGCAATAGAAGTGCAGAAAGAAGCATTTGAGTTGCAGAACGAAGTAAGAGAGGTGCAGCAAGAAGCAAGAGAGGTGCAGAAAGAGGCAAGAGAAGTGCAGAAAGAAGCAAGCAAAGTGAAGAAAGAAGAAAGTGAGGTGCAGAAAGAAGCAAGTGAGGTGCAGAAAGAAGCAAGTGAGGTGCAGAAAGAGACAAGAGAGGTGCAGAAAGAGGCAATAGAAGTGCAGAAAGAGGCAAGAGAAGTGCAGAAAGAGGCAATAGAAGTGCAGAAAGTGGCAAGAGAGGTGCGAAAAGAAGCAAGAGAAGTGCAGAAAGAGGAAAGAGAAGTGTAGAAAGAGGAATAAAGGTACAGAAAGAAGGAAGAGAAGTACAGAAAGAATCAAGAGTGGTACAGAAAGAAGCAAGAGAGGTGCAGAAAGAGGCATGAAAAGTGCAGAAAGAGGAAGAAAGGTGCAGAAAGAAGCAAGAGGGGTGCAGAAAGAAGCAAGAGAAGTGATGAAAGAGGCAAGAGAGGTGCAGAAAGAAGGAAGAGAGTTGCAGAAAGAAGCAGGAGAGGTACGGATACAAGCAAGACAGGTGCAGAAAGAGGAAGATAGGTGCAGAAAGAGGAAGGTAGGTGCAGAAAGAGGCAAGAGAAGTGCAGAAAGAAGAAGAAAGGTGCAAAAAGAAGCAAGAGAGGTGCAGAGAGAAGCAAGAGGCGTGCAGAAAGAAGCAAAAGAGGTGCAGAAAGAAGCAAGAGAGATGCAGAAAGAAGCAAGTGAGATGCAGAAAGAAGGCAGAGAGTGTCAGGCCCAGCTCCGCAGGATCCAGTCGCAGCAGAAAAAGGTCCACCTCCTGATAGTACCAACACCCTGAAAGCGAATATGTACAGGGTATTCGAATGATCAGGCGAGGGAAAGGAGAGGGAAGGGACAGCAGTGGAATAGAACCTGAAACAATAAATCATATAGGGATAAACAAAGGTTACGATATCTACTCTCATATATATCTCGCTAGAGGATAGCACATATATACCTGAATATAAATACTGTAGTTGGTACAATCCTTGGGCATCCTCAAATGGTACACACACCAAGCATTGAACCTGAAATGATAAAACTCACAAACATTAATGCTTGCAGACTCACACGACTCACAATCCAAATGTGCCAACACAGACCTCATACATACCCAACGGTCGTTTTGTACACAGGCATGAGACCTATGAAAACCTGTTGAGTAAATAATAACAGGCCGCGTAGTACTGGCAATATAACATCAAAGCCAGTCGGTAGAATTATGCATAGCCCCTTCCCAGGGAGTAGCTGCAAACCGTTCCTTGATACCAGTCAGAGGTGCCTTCCCGTAGTGATAAGTATCCCACAAAGTCTCACCACTTCCCAAAATATAGAGTAAAAAGAATACAAACGGCAATACGCGGTTAACCTCACTGCTGTATTCCGCTGTACAGCTAGGGCTGTAAATGGAACCTAGGAATTCCCAACGGCAATACGCGGTTATTCACACCGCTGTATTCCGCTGAGAGAACGACAGAACGTCTTCACACGACACCAGAAACCTTCTACAAACTGAGACAGCAGTACGCTGTAGCACCGCCGTATTCCGCTCAAAGACCACTGTCTCCGCACTCGGGAAACGAAATAAACAGGAAGCCGTTCTCCAGGCTTCCAAACTTTTCCCAACGTACTCACGCAACTGCTGCTGACAGTCCGAGCAGCGGCTCTCTTCAACCGGGGATCTCCGTTCCAGGAATCCCCGACGGCGCTTCCTTCCTCCGTTCTCTCTCGGCCGAGAGAGAACTCTCCGAACAATTCAGTATTACGCGCAACGTCCTGCGCGACGTTCTCACCTAAATACCCCTCCGCAAACCAGCATCATGGGAATTGTAGTTTTTTTTAGGTACTCGGTAGGTGCTGCAACGCTCGGTACCTGACAGTAGGTCCCCCTCACCTAGCGCCTCCTAGGCCCAGGTTTCAGCGGAAATCGCCTGTGGAACGAACGAACCGCCGAAGGTGCATGCACATTCTGCCACGGCTCCCACGAGTCGTCCTCCGCAGTATACCTCTTCCACGAGATCAGATACCAGAGCACCCCTCTCCGCATCTTGGAATCCCGAATGCACTTCACCTCATATTCCGCACCCCCATCGTAGATCACGGGTGGCGGAGCATGTCTGCGTGCCCTTCAAGGTAGGTTTCAGGAGGTTACAGTGGAACACCGGGTGAATCCGAAGGGTTCCGGGCAGTCTCAGCTTGTACGTGACAGTATTGAGTTGTTTAACAATGACGTAAGGACCGATATATCTAGGATGGAAAATACTTCGTAACTTGAAACGGATGTTCCTGGTGGACAACCACACCTTGTCCCCCACCTTATACTGAGGCCCCTCTATCCGATGGCGGTCTTCCCATTTCTTATAGGTCTTTTTGGCCTGGATCAGATGGCTTCTGACCTTATGCTGTAATGAGTGGAGCATCCGCACGTGAGACAGGACCATGGGTTGATTTGCCACCTCCTCAGGGATGTTGATAGGCAATATCTTGGCATCGTATCCAAAATTAGCACGAAAGGGAGATAGACCGACAGAACTATGCCAAGCATTGTTATATGCCAATTCTACCACCTTTGGTATCGCTTTGTTCGCCCTAAGTTGGCAGGGTATGCCCAGACGTGGGTCCCTTGCTCACTTTGCCACTGGATTCAAGATAGCCTGGCTGATGAGGGTTATGAACCCGAAACCGGTCCCAGGATGCTTGTTTCCAGTCCAGGGAAGACATGGCTTGGCAGTTCGGGCTGGACTGTTCCCATGAGGCACAGGGTCAGACTGATTTGCATATGGCCATGTCTGAACTGGGGTGGTGGAGTGAGCTAAAGAATGATGATGGATTAAACCCAGATCAGTTGACTGGGGGTGAGTGTTTGATTTGCTCTAACGCTCCGTCCATCATCCCCTTTGGTATCGCTTTGTTCGCCCTAAGTTGGCAGGGTATGCCCAGACGTGAGTCCCTTGCTCACTTTGCCACTGGATTCAAGATAGCCTGGCTGATGAGGGTTATGAACCCAAAACCGGTCCCAGGATGCTTGTTTCCGGTCCAGGGAAGACATGGCTTGGCAGTTCGGGCTGGACTGTTCCCATGAGGCACAGGGTCAGACTGATTTGCATATGGCCATGTCTGAACTGGGGTGGTGGAGTGAGCTAAAGAATGATGATGGATTAAACCCAGATCAGTTGACTGGGGGTGAGTGTTTGATTTGCTCTAACGCTCCGTCCATCATCCCTTTTGGTATCGCTTAATTCTGCCATCTACAACATGTCCACCCAGGACTCCTGAGCCTCCTTCGCATAACATCTGAGGTACTTTTTGAGGGTTTGGTTCAAGCGTTCTGTCTGCCCATCCGTCTGTGGGTGAAAGCTTGTCGACAGAGACAAGTCTATATGCAGGGCCTTGCACCATAATTTCCAAAACCTGGCTATGAATTGGGGCCCCCTATCGGATACAATGATTTCAGGCAGTCCATGTACCCTGATAATGTTAGTTAACAGGAGCTGTGCTGTTTGACTGGCCGTGGGGAGATTCACACAAGGAATGAAATGTCCCATCTTAGTGAGACCGTCCACTACCACCAAAATAGCAAAATACCCCTTCTATAGGGATAAACCAGTAATGAAATCCAGACTGATGTGTTGCCACGGGTGGTGTGGAGTGGGCATGGGGATGAGCTTTCCTTTGGTCCTAACGTTTTCATTCTTGGCTCTCGCACATTCCTCCCATTTTGCCACCCAGGAAGCGACATCTGCCTTTAAAGAGCCCCACCAAAAATGGCGTTGTAGTAGATGCAAAGTTTTCCGCACTCCCGGATGACCCGCTAAGGGAGAGACATGACACCACATGAAAGCCTTCTTTTGTAGATCGGTAGTGGGAAGATACAACCTGTCTCTATAGAAAGGCAATCCCTGCTTCACGGTGTGCTCTGTTACCTCCGTAGCCCAGGCTTCCCAGACGGAGAGGGATTTATGCTTTCTCACTTCTGCTAAGAAGTTTTCCACTCGGACAACACACAGCACTTTAGACGGTTCAATGATAGCCTCAGATTTGACATCATGAAGAGAAAGTTCAGTTGTTTCCTGTCTAGACAAAGAGTCGGCTTTGCGGTTCTCCACCCCTGGTCGGAAAGTAACAACAAAGTCGTATTCCGCAAAAAACAACATCCATCTCATTTGTCTTTGTGAAAGATGTCACGCAGACTTCATATACTGCAGATTCCTATGATCTGTATATACCATGATAGGGTGGCCGGCCCCCCACAGATATTGCCTCCATTCCTGGAACGCCCTTTTTATTGCCAACAACTCCTTCTCGGCAATAGTGTAATTTCTTTCTGCAGGGTTCAGTTTTTTGGACAAGTAGGCCACAGGATGGAGCTGCCCTGTGCTCTGATTCCTTTGAGATAGTATGGTGCCAACAGCCTCATCTGAGGCATCGGCCTCCACCACAAAAGGATGCTCCGGACATGGATGTGCAAGAACTGGAGCCGTGGTAAAAGCAGTCTTTAGGAAACGAAAAGCTTCCTCCGCCTCACTGGTCCATTGGAAGGGACTACCCTTCCTGAGTAGCCTGGATATTGGAACAGCTACCTGGGAGAAATGGAGGATGAATCTACGATAGTAGTTCGTGAAGCCCAGGAAACACTGCACATCACGTACATTTTTCGGGGTTGGCCATTCCTGCACCGCCAGCACCTTTCTTTCTGCCATGTGTAAACCTCTGGGCTAAGCATAACACCCAGAAATTCCACTTGTCTCACCCCAAACTCACATTTGCTCAATTTACAGAACAACCTGTGGGCACGCAACTTGGTCAACACTCGGACAACATGGCTAGCATGCCCCTCCACTGTGTCAGAATAGATGAGGATGTCATCTATATACACCACAACAAACAGGTCCACGTATTCCTTTAGCACATCGTTGAGGAAATACTGAAATGCTGCCGTGGCGTTACAAAGGCCGAACGGCATAACAGTATACTCAAACAGACCATAACGTGTCTTGAACACTGTTTTCCATTCATCCCCATCCCTGACACGCACCAAATGGTATGCCCCCCTCAAGTCCAACCGTGTGTAAATGCTGGCCTCTCTCACCTGATCAAGCAACACAGAAATGAGGGGCAAGGAGTATCTGTTTTGAACAGTATTCTTGTTTAATACTCGATAGTCCACACAAGCCCTCAGATCACCATTAGCCTTAGATATGAAAAAAAGTGGGGACACGGCCGGTGACCGTGAGGGTCGAATGAACCCTATTTCCAAATAGTGATCCAAGTATTCACGCAGGTGTCTGGTTTCTGGAACAGACAATGCATACACTCTATAGGCAGGGACCGTAGCCCCCTCCACCAAGTCTATCCTACAATCATACTCCCTGTGAGGGGGCAACTGTTCCGCCTGTATCTCGCTAAAGACATCCCTGAACTGTGAGTATTCCTCAGGTAACGTCACCTCTTTTTCCGCTGCTGTGGCCACCACATATGGATGTCTTAGAGCCGCTGCCTGTGAGGGGCACTTCGGGGCCAAATGTTCCCGACATTCTTCTGAGTGGAACTGAATAGATTTAGTCTTCCAATCTATGGCGGGATTATGATGACACATAAGGGAGTCCCCCAGGGATCCATATTAAGTCCCACACTCTTTAATCTATATGTGTCCCCAGTGGCAAAAATAATCCGAGCACATGGGTTCGAAACCGTGTCATATGCCGATGACACACAGCTACTAATCACTCTTGGACCAGACCCCATGGACACCAAATTTAGATTCAAACAGTGCATGATGGCCATAAATGACTGGATGTCAAGAAACCACCTATTACTTAATGCAAGCAAAACTGAAATCCTACTCTTTGGTGACGCTCAGAAATTGTGGACAGATGACTGGTGGCCACCATCCTTGGGATCTTGCCCCCCACCCAAGTCATCAGCCCGAAATCTGGGACTAATAATAGACAACAAACTCTCCATGGCTGACCACATTAACAATGTGGTGCGTACTAGCTACGGTTTAATGCGTAATCTCAGGAAAATTTTCAAGTGGATTCCCTTATCGTCCCGTATGCCTCTAGTACAGGGACTAATCATTAGCCGTTTTGACTACGGAAATGCACTGCTGGCCTCCATTAATGAAGAGCAGCTGTCAAAACTTCAGGTCCTACAAAACACTGCGGCCAGACTGGTCCTAAACCTCCCTCCTCGCACCCCCTCTGCGCCCAGTCTGAAAACTCTCCACTGGCTCCCCATAAACAAGAGGATCAACTTCAAATTATGTTGTCTGGTACATAAAACCCTTAATGGCAAAGGGCCAAAATATCTAGCAAAAAAATTGATAAAATATCAGCCAACCAGAACTTTGCGCTCCACCAGTAAACAACTTCTAACAGTACCAAAAGTGCGCACAGTAAGGAACGGCGGCAGATCTTTTTCCAAAACTGCCCCTGAAATTTGGAATACCCTGCCTCTATCTCTCCGATTGGAACCCGATCATAAGTGGTTCCGCAAAACTCTTAAAACCTGGCTCTTTTAGCTTTTTAGCTTTATCAAGACAGCTTCTTGGTTCTCTGAGTATCTGCTAGCGCTGTGAGACCTATGGGTGATACACGCGCTTAACAAATCCCAAATACATACAATACATACAACCAAGGCATACCCAGGATGACCTCATACTGTGGGGCTTCGATTATATTCAGCGATAACTTCTCCGTATGTTTTTCCTCCGCCATATCTAAGGTCAACAGGATGGTCTCCGTTTGCTCAACGACCAAGCCGGATTTCAACGGTTTGCCATCTACGGCGAATACCTCTTCAGCCGTCCTCTTAGGTACCCTCTGCAACCCAAGGAGCGTGACCAGTCCACTGTCTATAAAATTACCCGTAGCACCAGAGTCTAACATGGCCTCCACCTGATGGGACTGGTTACTACTTGCAAGGTTCATAGGGAGCACTATGTGGGTTTCTGTATCTAACAAGTCAGAAGTAGCCAAAGAGGGGAGCTGCCAACCTTTGTTAGTCTCCACCCTACCAAGAGAAACCCCTGAAGGAGTAGCAGGACATGATGTGGACACAGCCACCCGTTTACTCCGGGACCATGCTTCGGAGGACTTGGGTTTAGTGGGGCATTCTCTAACGTAATGCCCCTTTTTTCCACAGTACATACACAACCCCTGTACTCGTCTGTTCTCTCTTTCTTCTTTGGACAAAGGTATATGAACAGCCCCTATTTCCATGGGTTCTGGTGGCGTATCTGGGCTAGGTACAGACCTACAAGGAGGTAACTCTGATCTATAGTAACCCCTCTCCCACTTCTTTTTCTCGCCCCCTCTCTCGGACATTCTCCCATCCAATTGCAGGGTTAAACTAATCATGTCCGTGCAAGTAGTGGGTTGCGGATCAGTCTGTGCCAAGACATCCTTTAACTCCTCTCTCAGTCCCTGATAAAACAAAGACATTCTCTTCTCCTCTGGCCAAGCAGTTTCGGCCACTAATCTGTTGAACGTAGTTAAATATGTAACCAAATCATTTTTCCCTTGTTTAAGATCCAACAATTCTTTATCAGCGCTAAACGCGGTCGCCCGTCGATCAAAAACCCTCTCAAACTCTGCTCTGAAAGCTGCCCAGTCTGATAACACTGCATCATTGTTCCTAACTAAAGGGACAGCCCAGTTGGCTGCATCCCCAACCAAGTAAGAAATCGCAAACGCTACTCTAGAGTGGTTATTGGGAAAAGAGGCCGGTTTGCACGAGAAGGGCAGCATTATCTGCGTCAGGAACACCTGTATTTTCAAGGGTTCCCCTCGTATCTTTCCGGACTTGCCAATGGAATGGGAGGAGGTACCGTAACCTGTATCTGAGAAGACGTATGAGAGACGTCAAAAGGGTTCCTAGACAACTTTTCTACCTTATCCCTTAAAGCGGCTGTTTCAGCCCTAGAGGACGCCAACTCCTGTTGTACCAGGACTAGCGCCTGAAGGACGTCCTCCATAGTAGCCATTCCCTACCCCGTCTGGACCGGGCGGAGCTAAATACGTGGGCGCGTAATTCTGTCAGGCCCAGCTCCGCAGGATCCAGTCGCAGCAGAAAAAGGTCCACCTCCTGATAGTACCAACACCCTGAAAGCGAATATGTACAGGGTATTCGAATGATCAGGCGAGGGAAACGAGAGGGAAGGGACAGCAGTGGAATAGAACCTGAAACAATAAATCATATAGGGATAAACAAAGGTTACGATATCTACTCTCATATATATCTCGCTAGAGGATAGCACATATATACCTGAATATAAATACTGTAGTTGGCACAATCCTTGGGCATCTTCAAATGGTACACAAACCAAGCATTGAACCTGAAATGATAAAACTCACAAACATTAATGCTTGCAGACTCACACGACTCACAATCCAAATGTGCCAACACAGACCTCATACATACCCAACGGTCGTTTTGTACATAGGCATGAGACCTTTGAAAACCTGTAGAGTAAATAATAACCATCCCCGTAGTACTGGCAATATAACATCAAATCCAGTCGGTAGAATTATGCATAGCTCCTTCCCAGGGAGTAGCTGCAAACGGTTCCTTGATACCAGTCAGAGGTGCCTTCCCGTAGTATCCCACAAAGTCTCACCACTTCCCAAAGTATAGAGTAAAAAGAATATAAACGGAAATACGCGGTTAACCTCACCGCTGTATTCCGCTGTACAGGTAGGGCTGTAAATGGAACCTAGGAATTCCCAACGGCAATACGCGGTTATTCACACCGCTGTATTCCGCTGAGAGAACGACAGAACGTCTTCACACGACGCCAGAAACCTTCTACAAACAGAGACGGCAGTACGCGGTAGCACCTCCGTATTCCGCTCAAAGACCACTGTCTCCGCACTCGGGAATCGAAATAAACAGGAAGCCGTTCTCCAGGCTTCCAAACCTTTCCCAACGTACTCACGCAACTGCCGCTGACAGTCCGAGCAGCGGCTCTCTTCAACCGGGGATCTCCGTTCCAGGAATCCCCGATGGCGCTTCCTTCCTCCGTTCTCTCTCGGCCGAGAGAGAACTCTCCAAACAATTCAGTATTACGCGCAACATCCTGCGCGACGTTCTCGCCTATATACCCCTCCGCAAACCAGCATCATGGGAATTGTAGTTTTTTTTAGGTACTCGGTAGGCGCTGCAACGCTGGGTACCTGACAGAGAGGTGCAGAAAGAAGCAAGAGAGGTGCAGAAAGAGGCAAGAAAGGTTCTTAAAGAAGCAAGAGACGTGCAGAAAGAGGCAAGAGAATTGCAGAAAGAGGAAGAAAGGTGCTGAAAGAGGAAGAAAGGCGCAGAAAGAAGCAAGATAGGTGCAGAAAGAAGCAAGAGAGGTGCAGAAAGAGGAAGAAAGGTGTAGAAAGAGGAAGAAATATGCATAAAGAGGCAAGAGAAGTGCAGAAAGAAGCAAGAGGGGTGCAGAAAGAGGAAAAAAGGCAAAGAAAGAGGAAGCACGGCGCAGAAAGAGGAAGAAAGGCAGAGAAAGAAGCAAGAGAAGTGCAGAAAGAAGCAAGAGAGGTGCAGAAAGAGTAAGAAAGGTGCAGAAAGAGGAAGCTCTGTTACTTCCAGTAAGCCCCACACAGCTGCATTGCTGAGAGGTAGTCATAGTCCATGACCCCTTTTACACCACTCTGCAAACGTGCCTCCTGGTGCACTTCTGTTTGGGGGATGAAGTCCACTTTAGTAATGAGGTCCTCAGGACACAAAGGGTCCTCAGCGCCCCACCAGCAGTGCGACAAGTAGTATAAAAAAAATATATATAAAAAATGGCCCAGCCCCGGGTGACCCCAGTTTTGCCCAGGGGACCCCATCCCCCAGGGCCGACCCTTTATTTATTTATTTTTTTCTTTGGAGGGGTCACGCAGCCCCCCTCCAGAGGCCGATATTGCCTAGTGCACCCCATTCCCCCTAGCATGGCCATATCCTTAAATTTTTTTTAAATGCAGTTAGCCCCGGGGAGGTTGCGGTCCCTGGGGCTGCATGGGGGGGACCCCCCCACAAACGCCTTTTTAAAAAAACATTAAACAAAAACACTGGGGATGTGGTGAAAACCAGGGGCTGCAGGGGGGTGCGTGGATCCTGACATTTAAAGAACATAGCCCCGGTGAGGTGGTGGTCCTAGGGGCTGCAGGGGGGAAGGACCCCCCATTCATTTTTAAATAAAATAAAGCCCCTGGGAGGTGGCGGTTCCTGAGGGTGCGGGGTGTCCATGTGGCCCCCACATTTCATTAACAGCCCCGGGGGGGAGGTCCCAGTGGCTGTGGGGGCCCCATGGGCCCCTGCATCATAATATGGCATTGCCTCGGGACCTGCCCACCCGGGGCCTTAAAAGAAACAAAGCGCAGGAGACAGCACTTCATTTTTTAAACTCAAAACTTTTACAACTTTTGTAAAACTTACAAAAAACTGGGTTTTTGGGCCTCGAGGTCCCTGTGGGACCCCTTGAGCAGGCTTAGGGCTGTCAGGGTGTTTCTACCCTGCCCCCTTTTCTTGTTTTTTACCATTTTTCTTGTGATTCGGTTCAACCGAGTCACAAGATGGCTGCCAACACATCCTGGTTTGAAGTGTTGGCAACCAATCAGATCTCACGCTCGAGATCGGGGCGGTTCGTGGTCCTTCGCGGGGATATATGGATATCTGTAAATATTTAAATTTCTCAGGAACTACTCAATGGATTTACACCATTTAACTAAAAGAAGGCTTTCTGAACCACAAGCAACCTTTTTGCCAAATTTGGTGTAATTCCGTTCAGCAGTTCGGGCTGTAGTCGTGTCTTAAGTTTCCTATGGAAATTAACATGAAGAAAACGTGTTTTGGGACCCCCCTTTTTTCTTGGCCCCGCTTGATGAATCGCCCCCAATACTTTCAACTCAGCAGCTGAAGTGAGCGGGCCATTAGTTTTGAAAATTTCCCGAAGATTCCTCAAATGGCGCCAAAGATATTGGCAAATCAAAAAACGCTTTTCCTATGGAAACTAGGTCCTAACTATAACTACCTACTACCTACTGCCAGTAGATAATATACATATATATATATATATATATATAAATATATATATATATATATATATATATATATATATATATATATATATATATATATATATATGTATATTATCTACTGGCAGTAGGTAGTAGGTAGTTATAGTTAGGACCTAGTTTCCATAGGAAATTCGTAACATTCTTTTCCCAATAACTTTGGCGCCGGTTGACGAATCTTCGCGAAATTTTCAAAACTTATGGCCCACTCCGGTCCGCTCCTATCTTGAAAGTTTCGGGGTGATTCATCAAGCGGGGGCCGAGAAAAAAAGGGGGGTCCCAAAACGTGTTTTCTCCATGTTAATTCCCATAGGAAATTTTAGACACGGCTACAGCCCGAACTGCTGAACGGAATTACACCAAATTGGGCAAAAAGGTAGTGCTTGGTTCAGAAAGCGACCTTTTTTTTAAATGGTGTAAATCCGTTCAGTAGTTGCGGAGAAATTCAAACAATAAGAGTCAAAAAATCAATTTCCCATAGGAAACTTTATGCAAGGCTACAGCCAAAACTGCTGAACGGAATTACACCAAATTTGGCAAAAAGGTAGTGCTTGGTTCAGAAAGCACCCTTTTTAAAAATGGTGTAAATCCATTCAGTAGTTGCTGAGAAAATCAAAAAATAAAAGTTTCAATATCTATGGCCGCGGTGGATCCGCGCACCCTCCCGACCACGAGCTGCATGCTAATTGGCTGTCAACACTCCAAACCAGGAAGTGTTGGCAGCCATCTTGTGCCTCAGTAGAACCGAGGCAAAAGAAAAGAGAAAAACAGTCGCAAAAAAAAAGGAAAGGGGGCAGGGTAGAAACACCCTGACCCCCTAGGCCTGCTCAGGGGGTCCCACAAGGACCCCCAGGGCCCAAAAAAACATTTATTTATTTTTTAAATCGGCAAAATGCGCGCCGGATCCGCGCATCCGGCCGCAAAACAAAAAAAAACAAAGCGCGGGCTCCCGCGCTTTGTTACTAATTAGCCCCCGGGTGGGCCAAGTCCCGGGGGCAGTGAAAAAAAAAGTGTTGGGGGGCCCAATCCCCCCCACACTGCCCCGGGGACCGCCACCTCCCGGGGCTTGTTTTTTTAAAGTTTGGGGGGCCTCTAAGGCCCCCCCATTCCCCGGGGACTGCCACCCCCCAGGGCTTCCATTAATTATAATAGCAGGGGGGCACACTGCCCCCCCGCAGACCCGGGGACCGCCACCCCTGGGGCATCATTTAAAAAAAAAAAAACCTGTGTGGGGGGGCTCGAGCCCCCACACACGCCCCAGGACCGCTACCTCCCCGGGGCACTAAAAATGTAAATTTGGGGGTCCGTTACGGACCCCCAAGCCCCGGGGACCACCACCTCCCCGGGGCTGTGCAACAGGTGGGAGGGGGGCCGCCCGGCCCCCCTCCTGGAGCCCGTGATGGCCCTGGGGACCACCACACCCCAGGGCTGGCTCCTGCAAGGTCCCGGGGTGCCCACCCCCGGGACACTGCTGTTTGCAATGACAGGGCGGGAGCCTCGCGGCTCCCGCCCTGTCATTGCAAACTTGCTTTGCTTCATTGAAGCGAGAGCAGGGAAACCTGCTCTCGCTTCAATGAAGCAAAGCAGATTGCTTTTCAACACGGGGAGCTGCTTGTCAATACTGGGGGTCCCTGGGGGCCAACTAGCCCACCAGGTACCTCCAGTAAGCGCCACAAGGCTGCGTTGCAGAGAAGTGTTCAGAGGCCACGCCCCTTTTTACACCTCTCTGCAACGCAGCTCTGTGGCGCTTACTGGAGGTACCTGGTGGGCTAGTTGGACCCCAGGGACCCTCAGGACTCAAGGAGACTTAATCCCCCAACTTAAAACGCGCCACGGGGCGCAATTGCACAGTGGTGAAGGGAGGGGGCGGGGCCTGAGGTGACATGTGTGCAAACATGCCCTGTGGAGTGTTTTAAGTTGGGGAATTAATTCCTCTTCAATCTGGAGGGTCCCTGGGGGCCAACTAGCCCACCAGGTACCTCCAGTAAGTGCCACAGAGCTGCGTTGCAGAGTGGTGTAAAAAGGGGCATGGCCTCTGAACACCTCTCTGCAACGCAGCTCCCTGGCGCATACTGGAGGTACCTGGGGGGCTAGTTGGCCCCCAGGGACCCTCAGTATTCAAGGGGAATTAATTCCCCAACTTAAAACACGCCACGGGACGCATTTGCACAGTGATGAAGGGAGGGGGCGGGGCCAGAGGTGACATGTGTGCAAACACGCCCTGTGGTGCATTTTAAGTTGGGGAATTAAGTCCCCTTCAATCCTGAGGGCCCCTGGGGGCCAACTAGGCCACCAGGTACCTCCAGTAAGCGCCACAGGCCTGCGTTGCAGAGAGGTGGTCCAGGCCACGCCCCTTTTTACACCTCTCTGCAACGCAGCTCTGTGGCGCTTACTGGAGGTACCTAGTGGGCTAGTTGGACCCCAGGGACCCTCAGGATTCAAGGGGACTTAATCTCCCAACTTAAAATGGCCACAGGGCGTCTTTGCACACGTCACCTCAGGCCCCCTCCTCCCTTCACCACTGTGCAAACACGCCCCGTGGCGCATTTTAAGAGGTAGTTTTAATCCCCCTGCCCTATTATGTACTAGGGCCTTACAGAGGAGGTCATGCTAATCACAGGGGTACCCCAACGCATAGTGTTCCCTAGTGTATGTAGGTGTTTTCACTGTATTCTAAGTGTCTTTTAGCATAGCACTGGCTCTAGGCCTGGTTAGTCAGAGTCAGTTACCACCAGTACCCGTCTGAAAAAGTTGTGGGCACAGGATAATTTTGGAACAAGGCCTCTTTCTGCTCCTCTGTTGGTTCTTTCTGCACATGTCTTGCTTCTTCCTGCACTTTTCTTTGTCTTTGTGGACTTCTGTTGCTTCTTTCTGCATTTCTTTTGCTTTTTTCTCTGCGTTTTTTCTTCTTTCTTCACATGTCCTACCTCTGTAGGCATACTTAGAGAGTAGCATTTAAAAAACCTTTGAAATTCACTGAAAAAACCATAGGTTTCAGGCACGTTATAGTTAGAAATTAACATTTAAAAAACCTTAGAAATTCACTGAAAAAACCATAGGTTTGAGGCACGTTATAGTTAGAAATTAGCATTTAAAAAACCTTAGAAATTCACTGAAAAAACCATAGGTTTCAGGGGCGTTATAGTTGGTTGGACATTTCACTCGTACAAAACCCGTGAAATTCCACAGTTATAGTTAGTTCAGCTAACTATAACTCGCGCCCCCGCAATGCACTGCTGATGACGTCACATATTACATCCCTCATGACATGGTCAGTGACATCACTGATGACATCACTGATGACATCTCAAATGACATCACTGATGACATCACTGATGACATCATCCAGTGACTGTGTGTTTCTGTAAAGTTTAAATATGTTTAATACATATAGTGAAAGGCGTATTGATGAATGAGTGGGTGTATAAGTGTCTGAATGGTTGATTTAGTCAGTGCGTGACTGACTCTATAAGTGAGTGATTAAACATATCTTTCTGAATGCATGGGTTAGTGAGTAAACTGTGTGAATGTCTGTATCCGTGTGTCTGTTGGTATGTAAGCGACTGCATGGGTTGGCAAATAGCTACATGAGTGTCTATATGGCTTATTGATTTGTTGTCTGAGTATCTGTATGGGTGCCTGAGTGTTTGTGTGGGTGGCGTGTGTGTGACTCTGAGCATAGATCTGTGAGTGGGTGATTCACTGGGTGCATGGTTTCAAGAGTGCATCTGTGATGGACTGTATGGGTGGGTGAGTGTGTGTATGGGTGTGTTAGTGAGTGAATGTATATCTCAGTGTTACATGTGTGAGTAACTACATATGTGAAAAGTAGTATATATGTGTGTTGGAGTACATAATTGGCTACAAATGAGTGTGTTATTGTGAGAGTGGCTGTATGGATGAGTGTGTGCTTGTATCATTGATTGTATAAGAGCGTAAGAATGTGCTAGTATTTGTATGAGTAATAGAGCTGGTGTGTGTATAACTGTATATCTGAGTAAATGGCAGTGTGATTAATTATTTCCATGACTGACTAGGTGTGTGAGTACCTCTATGGATGAGTGGCGGTGTGTGAGTGTCTATATAGATGTATGAGTGCATATGATAGTCCTGTACTGAGTGACCGTAAGTATGAGTGACTGTACGGGCGAGTGAGTGGATGTGTGTGTAGACCTAAGAATCAGTGAGTGGGTATGTAGTTATTGGTGTTGGAGTGTCTATGGTTTTGAGAATGGTAGTCTGTAATTTAGAGTGGGTGTATCAAAAGTTATATTAGGGTGTGAGAAGCATGACATTTTCACATGGATGATGTCATCAGTGATGTCATCAGTGATGTCATTTGAGATGTCATCAGTGATGTCATCTGTGATGTCACTGACCATGTCATCAGTGATGTAATATGTGACGTCATCAGCAGTGCATTGCGGGGGCGCGAGTTATAGTTAGCTGAACTAACTATAACGGGGAATTTCATGGGTTTTGTACGAGTGAAATGTCCAACCAACTATAACGCCCCTGAAACCTTTGGTTTTTTCAGTGAATATATATATATATATATATATTCACTGAAAAAACCACAGGATTCAGGGACGTTATAGTTAGAAATTAGCATTTAAAAAACCTTTGAAATTCACTGAAAAAACCATAGGTTTCAGGGACGTTATAGTTAGAAATGAGCATTTACAAAACCTTAGAAATTCACTGAAAAAACCACAGGTTTCAGGGATGTTATAGTTAGTTGGACATTTTACTCATACAAAACCAGAGAAATTCGGCCGTTATAGTTAGTTCAGCTAACTATAACTCGCGCCCCCGCAATGCACTGCTGATGACGTCACATATTACATCATTCATGACATGGTCAGTGACATCACTGATGACATCTCAAATGACATCACTGATGACATCACTGCTGACATCACTGATTACACCATCCACGTGATAATCTGATGCACCTCCTCATACCCTAATATAACCTTTGATACACCCACTCTAAAATACAGACTACCATTTTCGAAACAGTAGACACACCAATACCAGTTAGTACATACACCCTCAATAATTCCAAGATCTACACACACATCCACTCATTCACCCATACAGTCACTCATACATGCAATACAGCACTATTATATGCACTCACATATCTATACAGACACTCACACACCGCCACTCATCCATAGAGTTACTCACACACCTAGTCAGTCATGCAAAGAATTAATCACACTTGAAGGAAATATGGGCCTTGACGTGTTGTCTTTGAGAAGTTGAGACGGCGCTGTGCTTGTTGGAATTACGAGGGCTTGCGACCCTGTTACGGCCCGCCATTACAAGTGGCGCGGGTTCCATCGCTATTGAACTTTTGGAATATATATACATATATATATATATGTCTTCACTGAAAAAAACAAAGTTTACAAGGATGTTATATTTAGGAAATTGAATAAAAAAACTGTGAAAATCAAGTTATAGTTATCTGGGCTAAATATAACTCACGGCCCCGCAATGCACTGCTTATGACCTCACATATTATATCACTCATGACATGGTCAGTGATATCACTGCTGACATCACTGATGACATCATCCAGTGACTGTGAGTGTTTTTAAAATGTTTGTGAGTGTTAAATATATATACGAAGGTGTATTGGTGAATCAGTGGGTGTATGAGTGCCTGTATGGATGATTCAGTGGGTGCGTGACTCACTGTATAAGTGAGGGATTGGTGTCTCAGTGAATGTATGGGTGATTTGCTGTTTGTGTGAATGTTTGTATCAGTCTGTCAGGTGGTGTCTAAGTGGCTGAATGGGTGTGTGAGTGGGTATGTGAGTGGTTGTATGGGTGATTGATTGGTTGTCTGAGCATGTGTATGGGTGTCTGACTGTCTGTGTGGGTGGGTGAAGGTGTGTGTGACTGCCTGTATGGATGAGTGAGTGGGTGAGTCAGTGGCTGTATGGGTAAATGAGTCTGTGTGTGTGTGTCAGGGACTGGATGGGTGAGTTTGTGTATGGCTGTGTGGGTGAGTGAGTGGATGTGTCAGTGATATATGGGTGAGTAACTGGGTATGGGTGAGTAACTGGGTATGTGGTATAGGTGAGTGATGGGGTATATGAGTGACTGTATGGATGAGTGAGTGAATATGAGAGTGGCTATATGGGTGAGTGTGTGCTTGTGTTAGGGACTTCATAGGTGGGTAAGTGTTAGTATATGTATGAGTAAGTAAGTGTGTGTGTGTGTGTAACTGTATGGGTGAGTAAGTAGCTGTGTGATTGACTGTATGGGTGAGTGAGTAGGTGTGTGAGTAGCTCTATGGGTGACTGACTCAGTGAGTGGCTGTATACATGTATGAGTGGATATGCCAGTGGCTGTATTAGTGAGTGAGTGGGTGAATGACTGGCTGTATGGGTGAGTGAGTGGATGTGTGTGTAGATCTGTGAATCAGTGAGTGGGTGTGTAAGTACTAGTATGAGTTTGTGAATGGGTTTGTGAATGGTTGTGTGGGAGTGAGTCTATGAAAGGTTACATCAGGGTGTGAGTGGGTGTGTTACTGATTTTGTGGATGATGTCATCAGTGATGTCATTTGAGATGTCTTCAGTGATGTCACTGACCATATCATGAGTGATGTAATATGTGAGGTCATAAGCAGGGCATTGCAAGGGTGCGAGTTATAGTTAGCTCATCTAACTATAACTGCTGAATTTCACTGGTTTTGTGTGAGTGAAACCTAATGCTAATTCCTAACTATAACGTCCCTGCTACCTTTGGTTTTTCCAGTTAATTTCTATGTTTTTTTAAGTAGTAATGGTGTTTGCAGAGTGGGGGAGACAAGGGGTGGGGCTCCTGACCAGCTCTCAGTAATCCTGCTGTGTAGGACTTACAGAAAGTACCAGGAGGGCATCTTGGCCCTCAAGGACCTTCAGGATCCAAGAGGACTTCATTCCCCAACCAGTAGTGCCCCAGGAGACGTGTTTGCAAAGCGGTAGAGAAAGGGGGCAGGCCACAAAGACCTCTCAGCAATCCTGCAGTGTGGGACTTACTGAAGGTAACAAGAGGGGTAGTTGGCCCACCGCAGGGGAACATGAAGTCCCCCGCAGTCCGTTTTGGCTCCCCACCTCCTGCGGGAGCAGGCATTGCTTTTGAACAGAGGGAGCTGCTAAACATGCATCGCCCTCTGTCCAAAAGAAATTCTGCTATCTCTGACCATGTCATGAGTCATGTAATATGTGAGGTCATAAGCAGTGAATTGCGGTGGCATGAGATATAGTTAGCTCAGCTAACTATAATTGCTGAATTTCACTGGTTTTGCATGAGTAGAACCTGAGCCTAACTATAACGTCCCTATAACCTATGGTTTTTTCAGTAAATATATATATATATATATATATATATATATATATATACATATTACACAATAACCTCCCCAAGCTCATTAGAGAGGCAGTCGGCACTCGAAGTAAAGGGATTACATCCTGTTTATTTAGTCATGACACAACGGGCACAGGACCACCAGAGAGACGCTTTTGGGCAGAGACTCCTCCTTTTTTAATCTGATGTGCGCCATATTGGTGCCCAATTTAAACATCATAATCAGTAAACACAATTGATGTACCTAATTCTAGAAGCACAACATCAAGCATGTACGATCGCTGCAGGGGACAATGTCACTTTAGAGAATTAAAACACCGCTATGACTCCCAGTATACAAACTAAATTAATACTCAAAATGAGTATATCTCAAAGATATCTATAGAAATCGCAATTAATCCTCATGGGAGAAATGCACGTGGTGAAAATAATCCATACATGGTGTTTTAAAGTCCTAGCATGCATCTAAAAGTACGTCAACAAACGGACTGGAATGTGATTAAAGTCCTCAGCTGCAAAGAAAGCATTTAAGTGTCTTCGAAGAGACAAAATCACACACACTAAAAATAGCTGTAAAAACAATTTAAATCACAGTAGAGCCGCCTAACATGCCTTTCTGATTGAGAGACGTCCAGCTGTCATAATCAAAATAAGACTCTGCTCTCAGAGGTTAAGGTTTGCACATGAAGGCGGCCGTTAATATTTTAACATCAAGTCCATTGTCCGCTGTGGATAAGTCTGACAATCAGCATTGGAGTCACTTGACCCCACCACTCACCCAATGCCTTCCGTAGTGCCCAGCTCCACAACCAGGGAGGTATTCCTAGGGTGAGGTAAAGCCTTGCGTGCAAGAACACCAGTCCCTGCCAAGGGAGTCTCAGCTCCCAGCATTGAACCTTTCCATCAACTTAGGTCACTTCCTCGTCTCCATCGCCACTCTCCTAGTGTGGGGGTACGCCTGCCTGATACATCTGAAGAAAAAATATGGTATGTAGGCGTGCTGCCAGATCGCTGGTGGTGCACTGCAGAACAGCGCCACCACTAGTGCTAAAGATATCACCCAAAAACCTTCCGAAACTAATTAGAGAGGCAGCCAGCACTCGAAGTCAAGGGATTACATCCTGTTTATTCAGTCATGGCACAACGGGCACTGGACCACTAGAGAGATGGTTAGGTAGGAGGTACGTTTTTTTATTTCTTGTTAGGCCCTTCACCTTACAGCAGCAGCATTTATGTCCTCTCAGGGCTCAATCCTCCCTCCCATTCTCCATGCTTTGGTATGAAGTAAGTTCTTTATTTCATATTAGTTCTTTATGATACAGCAGCGGCAAGAAGTTCATGTCAGGTCTCCATCTTCCCTCCTACTGATCTTATTTCTTAGCTTCCACTGCAGACAACCCACTCTAGTAAATCATTCATTCTCATCATTCCACTCTCAACATTCCAGCCACCAGCTCAGACATATAGGGAATAGGAACTCACAAGTTACTACAGAATCTCCCTCAAGATGCTTTGCTTCAAATGACTCCAATGCATCTATTTAACTTCTAGCAAGGTACTACTTATTACCGGATCCTAATTTGCTGTTTGATCAGCCTGATTTCCAGCATCAGTGGCAAAATGGCCACTTTTTCTTTACATTGCGTCACTAATTCAGGATCTTGGAAAAACACAACTACCGCATTGAACGTGGATGGCCTACCAGTCTTGGATGTGCTACGAAAACCAGTCAGTAGACACCACACACTCTGTGATGGAGGCTACAGCTCCTGCACCTCTTCTTGTGACAGTACTTCCATGTAATTTACTCCACTACCATGGTTCATATGGCCCTTAGGTGACATCATTTTTCATTGTGGCTATGGCCAATGCATTGGGTGGAAACACTCCAGCACAGCAGATGGCTTGTCATGCTCAGCACTGCTACTGGTGTCTCTAAAACAGATCTCTACAATCATTCAAGTAAGTGCAAGGTACCCTGCACTACAACCAGTCAGGGAAACCATCCTCGAAGAACCCTTTTTATATTTTTTGTAAATTCATAATCTTGTAACAACACCAACATACTGTTTAATTCATATATTTCAGTCAGTGTATTTACTTCCCACACTTAAAGGTCTTTACAGTCTACACAGATTAGCATATAAATGACTATCCATGTCCACCAGAAAGACATTTTTCTCATGTATTTTCCAATATTTTCCAATATTGACAGTTACCTAGTCAGAAAAGCATATATGTAAATGTTGCATTTCGACATCAACCTATAAAAGGCATTATATATAAATATATATATTTACTGAATATGGGCTGCGTGGCAAGGGGTTGGCCGCAGGGCCTTTCCTGCCCTGCGGCCATCCACCTGCATGCAGCCAACTCAATGCTGCGCATAGCCTTTGGCTGTGAGCAGTGAGGGGTTGGCCACAAGGCCAGACCCGTGGCCAGGCCTTGGGGCCAACCCCCAAATGAGGCCAACCCGTGGGCCCACTCCTCAAGCCGCTTTTAGCCCCAGGGACCCCACGCCCCCGAGCCCAGCACATTTTTTATGGAGAGGGTGCATGGGGCCCTCCTTCCCGGGCCTCTTTTGGAACCAGGGACACCATCCCCTGAGGCCTGCACCATATTTAATACAGAGGGTGCATGCAGTTCCATCTCTGGATCGACTTTGGCCACAAGACCCCATCCCCTGGGGCCCAGCACATTTTGTGGGGAAGGGGGGGCACATGCCACCCTCCCTGGGCCTATTTTGGCCCCAGGAACCTCATCCCCCAGGGTCCGGTCAATTTCTTTTAGGGGAGGGGGACAGGTGACCCCCCTTCCTGGGCCAAAGGGGTTCTTGGGCAAGAAGGGTAGAGACAGGATAAGAAGCCTTGCATACTTGGGCCTAATGCCTGTCAACAGCTGTTGGTGGGTTTCTATTGCAATTCAAATAGGTTGCACCCATTCTGTGTCCTTGAAAGTTTGTTTTGCTGTACCTGTAACAGTTTCTACCTTGATTTGATTTGATTTGATTTAAACATTTATATAGAGCACAAATTCCAGACCTTTGAAATCCATGCCTTCTGTTGTTCTTCTAAGTACAGTTTACTGATCTGTTTATTATTGAAGATACTGGATACGATACTCTCCTTTCTTGCAAAAGAATTCAAGTCCAGAGATTCTATGCACCAATCCTATCCCTTCTGTCTGGTTGACTCCTGGTAGGTTGGGGACTTGTTTCAGTTGCATTCAAAAGTTTGGCAAGTAATCATATGCATGCATAATTAAGGACACACTGCCAGTGGGTCTTGTCTCTTACTTACCTCTAGTCATTTCATCTTCAGTTTTTACTCAATGCCATGTTGTTTTTGGCACATTTTGGCTGTGTTCTGTGTTTTGCCCTTAGATGTAGGTAAGCATTAGGTTTGCTATTTCTCCCTTACCTATTACTACTTTATTAAAGTGGTATTAGGTAGGGGAAAATATTTATAAGTACAGCCTTGGGTGTACTGTGGTACCTCAAATAAAGTAAAAAAATATATATATATGTTAAAAATGTAAAAATACACTGTACTAACCTATATTTTACAAATATAGGGGCATATTCTCAAGGACTTATCGCCGAGTTATCGGCACTTTAGCGCAGCAAAAGTGGCGAAAGAATTATCTCCCCATTCCCAAGCTGGTGCAAACTGACCACATTGCCAGTTTACCAGCGATAGCTGCCGCAAAAAACATCGCCACGGATGAGAGAGACAACTAACGCTAATGATATGCAGAGTAGGCGTTCCCGTGCAAAAACACACGAAAACACCACTTAGCGACATTCACAACGACCAGCCAGATCTGCGATGCGATCCAAAAACAGGCGATAAGGCGCGTTAGCAGCAGGGATTTAACACCTGCCTTTTGCTGGTGTTAAGCAGGACGACAAACTACAGTAGAAAGGGAGCCCATCCCAGAGCCACATCTGAAGACCAACAGATGCCATGGAGACAATGATCTGCAGCATGGAGACCCAAGAGGGCCACAACACCCACCGCAACCACCCCCAGGCTCCCCCCGCCCCCCCCTGACTACCACAGAGGCTGCACAGAACAGGACAGCGGACGTTCCCAAAACCCACCAGCCTCAGAGACTCAACGCCAGAGGAAGTCATTGCCAACTCCAGGCACAGAAGGACAACCATCCTCCGCATCCTGACCCACATTGCCCACAGGCTGACGGTACCAACATGGCGGACAACCACCATCCCTCCGCAGACGAAGCTGCTGGCTGTGCTGCACCTGCCAACAACAACTGCCAGAGTCGGAGGAGTCTCACGGCCAGCCCTATCATACATCCTCACCCATGTCATGGATGCATGTCCACAATAGCAACGGTGGGCCCCTGTCACTGCACCACACGACAGTTCCAATTCGTAGTGTTCCTGCGCAACCAACCCCAATGCCAACCATTGCCAGACGCCACTGTGCCCCAGATCCAAAACTGTAGTAACTGAAATGGGGGTGCGCACGGGCATGAAGTCCAGTAGTCAACAGTAGTGTAAAAACAGACCTTTATTACAAATACACCAATAAACAATACGAAAAGCACAGCCAACGCCCAACGGGTAACTTCATCAGGGCAACGTGTGGATTCAAGTAACTGCATATGCTGCGGGAACTCCCCAATACCATTCCATACTCCGGAAGTCAGTATCCAGAAACCTGTTGGACAAATGGTGACAATGGTCAAGCGTCCGTATAGTCACAAACCTAATCTGGTACAGTGTATAGCAATTGGACAAATCGGAATGCTCACAGGAAAGACAAATCCTGCACAAAAAGACCGTAACAGAAGTACATGTGGTCGTAACCTTCGTAGGAAAGAAAAGGAAGGTTACGGTCACACTAACTTCTGTTATGGTCTCATGATGCAGGATTACTCATACCTGTAAGCATCACGGTTTGTATCAGCTTGATACCCCTGCACCTTCACTCCCCCACCCAGCCACGAGGGCGCCGCCATGACCGGTGGTGCCTACGCGATCCTGTGTGCCTGCTGCACCCCAGCCCTGGTCCCCAGACCAGTCCGCCAACCAGTGATGAGTGCCCACCCCTGCGCACCCAGGCCTCAATGCTCACCTGCCGCCACCGGTGTGTCTCCAAGAGGGCCCACCACGTGCCGGTGCAACCTCCTCAGCCGATCGCTGGATTCCGCGCCACAGGCCCCCCGCGCACCCTGCAGCACCGCGCCGCGGAGTCATGTCTGTGCAGCCTGCTGCCCTCGGCGTACACTGCGGTCCAGCTGGGCTCACAATTCAAATCGAATCTTGATTGGCAGGACGGCGTATCGAGGCCTACGCCTTTGGGGGACCTGCTGTACTCTACAGGCCCTCTCCATAGCAGTTATCCACTTGTGGATATCATCCCCACTCTGGTAGGGAGGAACAACCTTGCTCAGGTTCCTATGGTCTGGAATATATTCTCTGCCTCTAGGGACACTGTTGCTGCCACCAAGGGGTTCTAACCCCTCTCTTCTAGAAGCTCTCTGGATCTCCAGGGCTTCTCTATCCAGTGCCAACTGCTTGGTTCTGAGGGCAACTCTTGCTTCCTCATACTGCAGCAGTTTGCACATTCTTTCAGAGGAGGTCTCTCTTATGGGAAAGTAGGAGTTCCTCTGGTGGACAGATTCTCTGCCAGAGTGATAAGAGTGCTCAGATTCCCTGGAAGGGGACCTATGCCTCTCATCCACTCTGTCAGTTCTCTTAGGGAGAATTCCTCTGTCCTTTTCAGGCCCCTTGAGGCCTGGCCCTTCAATCACAGAGTCCTGGTCATTCTGATGTTCATCATCTGACCCAGATACTGTAATTGACCCACCCACTGATTCAGACCCATTAGCTCCTAGAGCCAATCTAAGATCATCTGCTGTCAGCAGATCTATCAGGTGTAGGGTTGAGGGACTCTGTCCTAGCCTCAGGTGTCTTTCAACACACATGGCTCTCAAGTCAGAGAAAGCCATGTCCTTATACTGAGGCTGAGTGTATCCACTGGTTCCACCCTTTAAGGACATTCTAGTGTTGTGCAGTGTTGTACTACCTACACTAGTTTGTGGCCTACTGATACTAGCTTGAGCTGTAGAAAGGGTGTGCTATCCCTTGGCACACAGCTCTAAGTTCAGTAGAACTTATTGATACTAAGCTTGACTTTATATGTACCTTAAGTACCTATAGTGGTTTTCAGTTAGTAATTCAAATAGAGATTTTCTGGTAAAACAATAGCAAGCTGGAATCCCACACGCTGCCCACCAATGTGAGAAGTTGGCCTGGTATATGCTGTTCACTAATTAAAGTGGACACCTTGCACCAGAACAATTCGACTCTTATGGTAGATAGGTTTAAGACAACCTTTATAGAAAGCTATCCTAGTGGTAGCTGTGGAGAGCAGCCGTCAGGCTAAGTCTTGAAGGAATGTAAAGCAGCTTGTTTTACCACACAATCTCTTGAATCACCAAATGAAAAGACACCACACAGGTATATATATCAAATATATATGTATTTATTAATAAACACTCTCTACTAATCTCTTTATGAGATTAGAGGTCAGGAACATATGTACAAGTCAAATATTATCAAAATAAGTTTAGCACAATCGAATATCACAATCTTAGTTTGCTAGACCTAGGTCTAGGGCATCTAGAATCGAGGGACCCCCAAGAACCACCCCAGGTAGTTGTAGGAGACCCACAGGGGACGGACGCGGTGACCTGGCACCGGTGCGAGTCCTGTGTGAGTCTATGTACTCAGACGCGATTGAGATTTCAATGTTAAAGGTCCCTTGCGTGTTCGAGGCGAACACACTGATCGGTCCTTGTACGAGTCGAAGGACGCGGTCACAGATAGAGAGGCAAGGGAGATGGACGCGCTGTGTCTAACACAGACGCGAACCTTGTGCGAGTCAGTGCAATGGAGATCTCAGAGTTACAGGCCCTTTGTGTGTTCGAGGCGAACACCGATCGGACTCAGTACGAGTCGAAGGATACAGTTTTAGATAGTGTTGCAAAGGAGATGGACGCGGTGTGTCTAACACAGACGCGAACCCTGTACGAGTCAGCGCAATTGTCGCACTTGGAAAGTTAGAGTTTTAGGACACTTCTAGGGACGCTACAAGCAAGTCACTTACAGGGTAAGTAGTTCTAGGGCCCACACCCACAGGAGCACCGTAGTGCTGAAGTTACCTCACCCAGGGGAGCCGGGTGCATTGGTGTTCTTTGGTGTCGGGTCGCGGCGTCGTTTTCAATGGGAGCCAGTGAAGACTTGCTGCTTGCGGCGACAGGAGAAGTGTCCGGAGGAATCCAAGCCTGGATTCGGAAGATGGAAGACCTGAAAGCAGAGGGGACAGTGTTCAAAGTCACTTGGCAGTGACTCGGGGCAAGGAAGATGGATGCCCACCGTCGTCGCAAGATTCAGGTCGTTCGTGGTTGCCTTGACTCTTCAGCCACGAGGTCCAGGAGGTGTCGACGATGACCAGGAGCTGGATTCGGCGTGTCCCACGATGTCTGCAGCTTACTGCGGTGTCGGCGACTCGATCGAAGCCAACAAGCCTTGGTAACAGCAAGTCTTGGGGAAAGCATGAAGAGACAATGGCGCAGACCAGCAAGGTCTGTGGGACTCACCCAGTGAGGGTAAGTCAGGGCGGGCCTGGAGCAACCAGAAGAGCCCTTTGGTTTCTTTAGAAAGCCTTCTGGGGACCCACAAGCCGGCTGGCAAGGGATCGCAAAGATGCCTCAGGAGGATTCGCTCACAGGGGCCCACGGTCACTCGGGACGTGGTAGGCCTCTGATCTTAGGAGGGATTCCTGCTGGAGGCTGGGACCATACGTGGTCCAAAGCACAAGTTTGTGGAACGTTGTGAAGGGGTTGCACTTGACAATAGTGCACGGTACCCAGGGGTCGCGGTTCCTCGTTACTCTTGGGCTCCACTGGCCTCAGCTTCGCTGGAGACTCACGATGGCCTTTGAGAAGTCAGGAAATCCACTTCTTGGGCTGCAGGGACTTCGGACTCTAGCGGGAGCAGCGTAGTTTGCGACCGTCGTTTGTAGTTTTTGGTGCCTGCCAAGCAGGGGAGTCACTCCTTGACTCCAAGGGAGATTCTTCAGTCTTCCAAAGGTAGTGGAACGTCGAAGGTCCAGGATTCGTCTTCAGAGCATCGTCCAGGGAAATCTAGGGTGCAATGCACAGGTTCCCCCTCTTATACTAAAAGAAAGGGAGGGACTAGCTCTATGACCCTACCTATGGGAGGGTCAGGGGAGTGGGTGGCTACACCCACTTCCCTTTGTCCAGTTTTGCGCCAGAGCAGGGACAGGTAGCCCCTGAGCCGGTTTGAACTGGCATATGCACATAGGAGCCTTCTGCTCCCCAGTGCAGGACTTCAAAGCACTCTAGGAGTGCACCCACCCAGCCCCAATACACTAAACCCTGTCTGGGAGGTGGTCACACCCCTTGGGACAGGATATCTATTGTTGGGCTTCCTCCACTGCGAGTGTTGGTCATCAGCAGGAGGGCAGCCCAGTGTCTGTGACTGGTGGCATCCATTTTGTGATGCCAGGGCTCTGCAGGATTCTACCGCGTTTCCACAGTAGGTACATGTCTATCCCTCTAGAAGGGTGGAATGCTGCCCCCGCCGCCAGGACTGGCGGGGGGGGTAGTATTCCAAGATGTTTGACACCAAACACGACATGTTTCGATGCAGCCATTCCAAAGTTAGCATTTTACCGAGAGGATATAATGCAACTTAAAAGTATATGGTTTAACCACATCCACAAACAGCACCAGAGAATGGACTCTGAGAGCTGCAGAGGGGCCCTGCTCAGGCAGAGGCACCCCCTCACATAGAAGCCAAGCACCCTGCCCTCATGATTGATAGGGCCTGCCTTAGGGGTGACTGATAGGTTTATATGTGTGTGCAGGAGAGACATAGGGAACCTATATCTCAGTGAGGAGTGCTAGCACTTCCTCACTCAGGCTGCAGTAGCAGGCCTGTGGTGTCAGATTTAGTCTGCTTCCCAGGGGTGGCATAATACATGCTTCAGCCCCTGGTAGGCCTGTGAAGTACCTATGCCCTTGGTACCTAAGGTACCATATACTAGGGACTCATAAGGTACCACAGTATCCAATCACTAGTGCACCTAGAGTGCACTCCACATCGTTTAAAGAGAAAGCAGATAGGCTGGGGACCTGAATAGCAGGTTCCCAGCCAAACTAAGTCAAAAACCAACAAAACACCAGGAAAAAAAGTGGGGGCAACCATGTAGTCAGATTCCACCTTCCTACACCACTACTCACACTATTCATGCACACTATACTACCAAAACCTACCATTTACATCTAATAATGTATTCTTCTGCCACGTTACATCTACATTTGATCACAACATTTCATGCTTCATCTGTTTTAATTACCATACTCCAATCTACGCCACTCCACACAATGTTACTCCACTTCGTGCCACTACCCTGCATGCTTTTACACTCCACACCACTCCATTTTATGACACTCCAGTGTACGCCACTCCAACGTATGCCCCTCCACTTTACACTAATTCACTGTATTCCACTCTACCCAACTCCACTCTATAACACTACACTCTACGCTATTCCACTCTAGGTCACTTCACTGTACAGTACTTCAGTGTACACCACCGTACTGTGCTCTATTCAACTGCATGCTACTCCACTCTACGCCACTCCACTCTATTCCTCTTCACTATACGACAATCCACTATTGCTATTACTCTGTACTTCTCTCTATGCTACTTCACTCTGTGCCAATTCACTCTACACTACTACACTCTATGCTATTCCACTGTACAACACTCCATTCTATGCCACTTCAAGGTACGATATTGCACTGTACACCACTACAGTCTACCCCACTACACTCTAGCCTGCTCCACTCTACAACACACCAATTTACAGTACTTCACTCTACACCATGACGCTTCACGCCACTCAACTCTATTCCACATATGCCACTCCACTCTACATTACTGCACTGTACGCCAGTAACACGCAACATTATTCACTCTACACCACTCCACTGTATGCTACTCGACTGTATGCCACTCCACTGTACCCAACTCCACAGTGCGCTATTACACTGTACACCACTACCGTCTACCCACCATACTGTAGCCCACTCCACTCTACGCCACTCTAATCTATTCTGCTGTAAGCCACTACAGTGTACCTCACTCCTCATTACACCAGAGCACTCTACAGCACTACAATGTACACCACTCTACTCTCTACCACTCCACTGTATGCCCCTCCAATGTACGCTATTCCACTGTATGCGCTATTCCACTCGAATCTAACACACTCCACTGTTGTCTATTTTAGTGTACACCACTCCACTGTATGATGCTCCAGTCTACGCCACTCCACTGTACACCACTACAGTGTTCACCAATGTACTCTACTTTATTCCACTGTATGCAACTCCAGTGTACAACACTCCACTCTATGCTATTCCACTGTGTCACTCCACTGTACACCACTCTAATCTATGCTATTCCACTTTATGCCACTCTAATCTATGCCTCTTCACTCTACGCCACTTCTCTAAATGCCACTCCACTTAATGCTACTCCACTCTACACCTCTCTACTCTATGTTACTTCAGTTTATGCCACTCCACTCTATGCTACTCCACGCTACTCTATTCCAATGAAAACAACTCCACTCTTGCCACTACACTGGAATCTATTCCACTTTATGCCACTCCACTCTATGCGCTCAACTCTACGCCACTCCACTACATGCTATTCCACTCTGTCACTCCACTGTATGCCACTCCAATCTATGCTATTCCACTCTATGCCACTCTAATCTATGCCTCTTCACTCTACGCCACTTCTCTAAATGCCACTCCACTTAATGCTACTCCACTCTACACCTCTACACTTTGTCACTTCAGTTTATTCCACTCCACTCTATGCTCTCCACTCTACTCTATTCCAATGAAAACAACTCCACTCTTGCCACTCCACTCTAATCTATTCCACTCTATGCCACTCCACTCTATGCCGCTCAACTCTACGCCATTCCACTATATGCTATTCCACTCTGTCACTCCACTCTATGCCACTCTAATATATGCCTTTTCACTCTACACCACTTCTCTAAATGCCACTCCACTTAATGCTACTCCACTCTACACCTCTATACTCTATGTCACTTCTTTTTATTCCACTCCACTCTATGCTACACCACTCTACTCTATTCCTATTAAAACAACTCCACTCTATGCCACTGCACTCTATGCCGCTCAATTCTACGCCGCTCCACTATATGCTATTCCACTCTGTCACTCCACTGTATGCCACTCTAATCTACGCTATTCCACTCTATGCCGCTCTAATCTATGCCTCTTCACTTTACACCACTTCTCTAAATGCCACTCCACTTAATGCTACTCCACTCTACACCTCTATACTCTAAGTCACTTCAGTTTATTCCACTCCACACTATGCTACTCCACTCTACTCTATTCCAATAAAAACAACTCCACTCTTGCCACTACACTCTAATCTATTCCACTCTATGCCACTCCACTCTATGCCGCTCAACTCTATGCCGTTCCACTATATGCTATTCCACTCTATTCACCACATTCTATGCCACTCTCCTATGCATCAACCCACTATACGCTATTCTACTCTACTCCACTCTAAATCACTCCACTTCAAGCTATTGTACTGTATGCTGCTATACTGTACCTCATTCCACTGTATGCTGCTCCACTTTACACCACTGCACTCTACACTACTCAACTGTATGCTCTTACACTTGACCACACTACACTACACTCCACTATTTGCCACTCCACTGTATGGTATTTTACTGTACGCCACTTAACTCTATGCCACTGCATACTGCAATACTCCACTGAATGCAATTCCACTCTATGCCACTCCACTGTACGCCACTCCACTCAGCAACACGCCATTTTATGCTATTCCACTTTTGGCCACTCCACTGTACCACACTCTAATCCATGTCACTCCACTATATGCTAATCCACTGTATGCAACTACACTATACCCCACTCCACTCTCTGCAACCCGACTGTACTCCACTCCACTCTATGCCACTCCACGGTACGCTATTCTAATTGATGGCACTCCACTCTATGTCAATAGAGTGTTCATCACTCCACTGTACACCATTCCACTGTAGGCTACTTCATTGTACACTTATTCAGTGTATGCTACAATATTGTACGCTGTTCCACTGTACGCCACTCCACTCAAAGCCACTCCACTCTACATCACTAATCTGTATGTTATTATACTCCACACCACTCCATTTTATAGCACTCCAGTGTAAGCCATTCCACCATACTCCCCACCACTCTATGCTACTCCACTGTACTCTATTCCACTCCACGCCACTACACTCTATGATACTACACTCTATGCTATTCTACTCTATGCTACCCCACTGTACGGCACTCCACTATGCCCAACTCCACTATACGACAATCCACTGTATATTATTACACTATACATCACTCCATTCTACCGCACTCAACTCCATGCTACTTCACTCTACGCCAATCCACTCTGCCCTACTACACTCTATGCTATTCCAATGCATGCCACTCCACTCTACACCACTCCACAGTACGCTATTTCACTGTACCCCACTACAGTCTACCCCGCTACACTCTTGTAGGAAGGTGGAATCTGACTACATGGTTGCCCCCACTTTTTTCTGGTGTTTGATGGTTTTTGACTTAGTTTGGCTGGGAACCTGCTATTCAGGTCCCCAGCCTAGCTGCTTCCTCTCTGAATTGATTCCATGTACTTTAGGTACACCACAGATTGGATTCTGGAGTGCCCTTGTAAGTCCCTAGTATATGGTATACTATGTAGCCCAGAGGCCTACCAGGGGCTGAAGCATGTATTGTGCCACCCCTGGAAAGCCATCCAAAATGACACCACAGGACTGCTACTGCAGCCTGAGTGAGGTGGTGCATGCACCCCTTGCAGAGATATAGGTTCACTATATCTCACCTAGCACTGAACATAGAAACCTATCAGTCACCCCTATGGCAGGACTTATCAATCCTGAAGGCAGGGTGCTTGGTTATATGTGAGAGGGTGCCCCTGCATGAGCAGAGCCCCTCTGCAGCCCTCGGAATCTCCTCTCCGGGGTTGTCTGTGGTGCAGCCTGACCATATACTCTTTAAGTGCATTATATCCTCGCGGTAAATGCTAACTTTGGGATGGCTGCACGGAAACATGTCGTGTTTGGTGTCAACCACCTTGGAATCATACCCCCACACCAGTAACTGGTGTGGGAGTATGATCCCACCCTTCTAGAGGGAAAGACATGACAGCACTGGTATACCCGGTACCAGCTAAACAGAGCCCTGGCATCACAAAATGGATGCTGCAGCCACAGACACGAGTCTGGCCTCCTGCTGCTGACTGAAACTCCAGCAGGGGAGGCCTGGACAATAGGTTTCCTGTCTCAGGGAGGTGTTACCACCTCCCAGACAGGCCTTAGTGGATTGGAGCTGGGTGGGTGAACTCCAAGAGTGCTTTGAAGTCCTGCACTGGGGGCACATTTGATGTCCTCGTGCATACCCCAGTTCAAACCGGTTGCAGGGGCTGCCAGCCCCTGCTCTGGTGTGAAACTGGACAAAGGAAATGGGTGTAGCCACCCCTCTTTCCAAACCCTCCCATAGGTGGGTCCCCAGAGTTAGTCCAACCCCTTTCTTAGGTATAAGTAAGGAACCCCTGGCAACAGGACTTTAGATATCCCTGGACGAAACTCTGCAACTGAATCCTGGAACTTCGACGCTCTACTCAAGACTAGAGGACTGAAGAAATCTCCCTTGGGGTCAAGGAGTGACTCCCCTGCTTGGCAGGCACCAACAAAGCATTTGCCAGTCTGCATCTCTGAAGCTCCCGCTGGACTCCGAAGTACTTGCAGCCCAGGAAGAGGATTTCCAGACTTCTCAGAGGCCGTCCCAAGTTCCCAGCAAAGCTGAGACCCACAGCCCTCACGAGTGACGTGGAACCGGAACTCCTGGACACCGTGCACATTTGCTAGTGCATCAACTTCTCAACAACTCTTGAAGTCCTGCTTTGGGTTACTTGTAGCCCAGGCCCCGAGCACCATTTGCACCAAAGATTGTGAGCCTACACTCCACGAGTGTTCCGTGGGCCTGCTTCTTGCATTTCTGCTCAAGGCTCCTTTGCGATCCCTGGTCCGTCAACTGGTGGGTCCCTGTGAAGGCAACTCTGATTTTCTTTGGACGTTTCTGGTTGCTCCAGACGTGCCCTAACTCTCCACCGAGTGGTGAGTCCCTCAGACCTTGCTGGTCTGCACCAAAGCATCTTTCTCCTTTCTGCGTGGGTTGCTGTTGCCAAGGCTTGTTGTGTTCAATCTGGACACCAATGCTGCAGCACTCGACATCCTTCATGGGACAGCTCGAATCCAGCTCCTGGTTGTCATCGACACCTCCTGGTCCTCGTGGCTGAAGAGTCAAGCTTCACCTCTTTCACCTGAAGCACCCAACATCGGTGGGCATTTGACTATCGTACCCCTGGTCACTGGCAAGTGACCCAGACTCTGTCCCCTCTGCTTTCAGGTTCTTCTCATCTTCGATCCAGGCTTGGTTCTCTTCGGACACTTTGCATCTTCCCGGCAGCAGCACTTCTCTGCAGACTGCCATTGAAAACGACGACGCGACCCGACACCATTTGACACCTATGCACCCGGCTTCCCTGGGTGAGGTAACTCGAGTACTCCGGTGCTCCCGTGGGTGTTGACCCTAGAACTGTCTAAGTCCAAGAGGGTTTGGTCCTAGTCCATTTCTAAGTGTCCTTAAACTCTAAAACTCTTAACGCGACTTTCCCATAGACTTTAACGGAGCTCGCGGCTGTGTTCACACCCTGCACACAGCCCCCGTGGGTCCCCTGTGTCACTACCTTGGGTGGTTCCTTGGGGTCCCAGCGATTCTACAGGCTCTAGGCCTTATGTCTACTTAAGTCGTGGTTCTTATACCACTTTCTTAATATATGGTTTGGTACGCCCCTAGGGCTAATCGTATATTGTGCTATTTTACTGTGCTATTTGACTTGTAACTCGTGTACTTTCACCTCTAGCCTCATAAAGAGACTATTGGGTAGTGTTTAGTAATAAATACATATATTTTATATATATACCTGGTGTGGTTCTCCTTTCATTTGGTCATTCATGAGATTATAACTGGTAAAACAATAGTTTAATAATCCTTCAAGACTTAGCCTGAAGGCTGCTCTCCATAGCTACCACTAGGATAGCTTTCACTGAATGTTGTCTTTAAACCTATCATCAATAAAGGTCGATTGGACTGGTGCAAGGTGCCCACTATAACTAGTGGACAGCATATACCAGGCCAACTTCTCACAACTCTATCCCGCTCAACTTAACAGCACAACACTTTACAGTATTCCACTCTACACCACTACACTGCACACCACTCCACTCTGTAATATTCCACCAAATGCCACTCCACTTTATATGATTACACTGTACGCCAGTAAAACTCAACGTTATTCCACTCTACACCACTCCACTGTATGCCACTCCAATCTCTGCCACTTCACTGTATTCCACTCCACAATACACTGTATACCACGACAGTCTACCCCACTGCACTCTACCCCACTCCACTCTACAACACTCGACTTTACAGAATTCCACTCTACGGACCCAGCCCAACGATCACAAGCAACCTAAATCCTCTGCTGCTATATTATCCACAGAACCAGTCCTGACTTGCGAAAACTGGTGATGCTTCTAAAGGTATATGCAACAATTTCTGAGTGACACAACTTGTCGAGAAGTGTGATTACGGGTCCCAAAGATGCTGCGGAATCTCTGTAGTACGTCTTTAGTACTCATCAGGGGATCCTCATTTATAAGGACTTCTAGCCTTAGATTTGTATTAAAAAGAAACTCACCTCCAAGAGCTTGTCTCATGTTGTCAATATAGTATACATTTATCAAAGTATGTGAGTTACGATCCCAAACAGATATGTTTCTGGGCACAAGAACAGCTAATTGGGGTGACTAAAGATAAGATCCTAGTGTGGTCATTCGCAAGCAAAGGCCTCATTCTTTCACAGTAAGAGGCATCCTGGCGACCCAGTACTGTTAACCATGTAAGGTCACAGAACACAATCAGGCAGCTTGATGTGGGTTTTAAGGCGCCTTGAGGTCACGTCCCCCACTTGTCTCCCCGATTCTACCATTTTTTGGAACGTTCCGATGATCTAACTTTCCTGCTATTTTGCACTATTTCGTGACACATCTTGCCACTGCGCACTACAGTTTATCATTACCAAGACGCAGCGTCCTATTTTGTTAGCAACAGTGCGAGCAAAGGGGTCATTGCCACGCAACGTGAAGTAAACTTGGCGCTGACGGAAATGTGCAACTTCGAACAAGCAGTACTATAGATTTTCACTCAGCGCTGCGCTGTTCTGCACGAAAATTAGGAACCTGGCCAAGACTTTTTAGCAATGGCTTTACTTATTTTTACAGAATAGCTTTCTGATTTATTTCTTTTACTGATGCTGCTCCCATGGACGTGCTCCGCAGGCATATTCCCTATATAACTTCAGAACAGCTTTTAGCAACATAAAAAAAGAAAACACAATTCTATGTAATCAAACAATAGAACAAAAACTCAGTGGCGCGCAGCCGATGCCCTGCACCACCTAAATGGATGCTCAGAGCACATGCCATTCCTTGCTATCTATCGACTTGAAAGCACTTCTCTTAAACAGCATTAACTCTAGAAGCGAGATAAACTCAGATAATGATCTGAAATGGGGAGATATACCAATTTCCCATGACCACCATAAAGAAATGCCACTCTGCAATACATTGTTCTGAACTGTATTAAACCGCAATGGGACACCCACAGGCTAGAGACCAGACAATATACTAATGGAGAAGCTACAAATCAAAAACAAGAATGTTATAGAGTACATCACCGAGAGATGCATTACGCCTGACTCATTGCAGATAGGTAATGTGGCACTCAAGTGTTTCAGAGTAAATAGCTAAAGAAGTGTGGGTACCGCAGGTGCCACATAACTCTCTGATCTTTACTTCCCTGCGTAAATGTAATTAGGAATAGGTTCATACCTGAGTTTGGGACAAAACCTATTGATTTCTTCCTGTTGCGTGTCAACCAAAATTTGCTCCATCTGTCCTTTGCAATACCTCTTGAAATATGTGCACATAATGTCGAAATAAAGTACAAATCGTGATCAGTTTTAAAGTGTGTTTGTATGATGCCCCAAAATGTTTATTTTTAAAATATATCTAACCTTTGCCTTATAAAACTATTCTGCAGCTCAGCTCTATCCATTGTGATCAGTCACACATTTTTTCACATTCACTAATGTCCCAGGCCTATACAACTCTAAAATATGATTATTCTAAACATCCGCGAGCAGTCCTGTTTTTTTTGTAAGTCTACTGTTAGAAATGGGCCATTTTGCAGGGTTACCCCAAACCTTTTGCCTTCCTCCTCTTTTTCTGAGTCTGTTATGTTGGCTTTAGGACTCTGAGCACTTTACCACTGCTGACCAGTGCTAATGTGCGTGTTCTCTCTCCTTTAAACATAGTACAATTGGTTTACATCTGTTTGGCATATTTGATTTACTTGTAAGTCCCTTGTAAAGTGGTATACAATATACCAAGGGCCTGTAAGTTAAATGCTAATAGTGGATCTGCAGCACTGATCATTGTGCCACCCACACAAGTAGCCTTTCAAACCTGTCTCAGGCCTGACACTGCAGGGCCTGTGTGTGCAGTTTACTGCCACCTTGACATTGGCATTTAAAACCCTTTTGCCAAGCCTTAAACACCCCTTTTTTACACATAGGTCACCCCTAAGGTAGTGCTGTGTAGCTAAAAGGCAGGTCATGCAGTTTTAAGTTTTTCATGCCCTGGTAGTGACAAACAGCTAAATTATCTTTTCACTACTATGAGGTCTACTCCTCTCATAGGCGAGCATTGGGGGTTCCTTAAATCCCTTTTTAAGCTTTGATTCCTAATCAGAAAGGAGTAGCTACATCATGTTTCATATCTTTGGAATGGTGGTGATAAATCCTCCTTAATGGTAAAGCTGGATCTGGCATTACCATTTTAGAGATGCTTCTTTTAGAAAGTGGACATTTCACCACTCTTAACTTTGCTCTGTATGCCTGCAGCCCATCTCCAATACACGTCTGGGTTGGGTGACTGTTACACTTTGTGCAGTCCCTCTAGACAGCCACAAACACAGGAAGGGATGGGTGTGACAGAGGACTCATCTGCATTCTGATAGTCTTACTGGGCAGGCAAGGGGAGAGGTAGCTCTCACTTATATTAATTAAGCTGTGCCCTGTCCTCACATAAAGGGCTGATTACCCCTATAGATAGCCTGGCAGACTGAACTGGGTGGAAAGGGATCCTCAGGCACTTCAGAGATCACCTTTGAAGTCACCCCCTACCTCAAAGGCACTTTTGGGTATAAGTACCAGGGTTCTGACCCTATCAAATCAGTACACTACTGGACCAGGGAAGAACACTGCTGGAGAAAAGGCTGATGTGCTGAAAGGATTGCTACTTTTGCTGTGATTGACTGTTCTGAGGAACTGCTTCTCTGCTTTGCTGAGCTGTCCTGCTGCCTGCTGATCTCTTTCCTGCTGAGGACAAGGTCTGGACCCTCTCACTTGAACCAAGAGTGATTCCAAGGGCTTGTTGGCTTGCCTCCTGTTTTCTGAAGTCTCAGGGACATAAAAGGCTTCCCGTAATCATGCTGGACTCTGCCATCTGTGAGTCCTTCCTACCCTTTCCTGAGTTGCCCCCTCCAGTCCTGGGCTGCAGAAGTGGTTTCTGCAGCTGATTTCTGCAAAGACTGACGCATTGCCACAACTGAGTGAGAATTTCCACTGCATCGCCCCTTCGACACCGAAGCAGAGGCTGCTCAATGACGAAGAATCCACAGCCTGCGTGGCTCAATTACAATGCTTGGTGTGGCTCGATAATGAAGCATTGCATTCACTTCAACGGAGCTCAACGACGAAGCAGGATGGCCTCTGCACAGCTCGGCGACGAAGCAGTTGACTCTCGACGTTGACATAAGCTCCATCCAAGGCATTTCTTAAGTGGGACCTGTCTGGGTCCTGTAGCTGGCCTGCCGTCGAGCACGAACAGCCCGATTTTTAACTTTGTATAGGTTCCTCGCAACCTCAAGTAACCTTATGACCGCTATTGACTTCTAAGCACTATTTTTGGTTTATTCTTTAAAAATTCATACCTTGACTTCTACATATTGGATTTTTGTCATTTTGCTCTTATTTTAATCGGACAAATATTCTCTGTTTTTAAGCCCGTGGGGAGTCTTTTTGTGATTTTTTTCACTGTTATTGTAATTTAAGTGTTACATAAATACTTTACACATTGCCTCTTAAGTGAAGCCTGACTGCTCTGTAACATGCTACCAGAGGGTGAGCACAGGTTAATTTAGGGTGTGTATCTAACTTACCTTGACTAGGGTGGTGAAACCTCTGCCAACTAGAGACCCCATTTCTAACATCTAATAATATGAACTTCCCTCCTAGTGGAAAATTTGCAGATGTAGGGTTATTGAAAATGCATTTCTGCATAGGTATTTTCCCTTCCCTTAAAGACGCTTACAAATGAAAGTATTAGCAACAATTTTCATATCTATTACACCTCAATAATGTAGCTGCCAGTTTAGAAGTGCAGTATATGTCTACAAACCATGCATATGCCAGGAGTCGTGATGACGTCAGTACCCGCGACGATCACACCTTTTACAGACTGAAAAACTTGTATATGCACACATATTATAGTATTTTTGGCACTAGGGGTTTATTACTGTACAGTCCAAACTCAAGCTTTTCTAGTGAGCTTCTATAAAAACCACTTCTAAAACCTATTTTCCATTTTTGTGGTGATGCCTGGACTCGCAATGACATTGGTGCCCGCGATCACCGCAGATACGTCGTGAAAACCAAAAGCAAAAGCAGGAATTCAATAGCCACCACTAAATAAAAAAATTACAACTATATAATTCATTCTAGCCATTAAACTAGATAAATCACTATCTATATAACTAAATGAAAACATATATCATTCTCTCAATATCTCTATAAGTGTGTATTAATGATTCACTGGGTAATGTGAGTGGCTGCATGAGTCCTTCAGTAGGTCTTGAAGTGGGTGTATAAGTCTCTGAGTGGTTGTATGAATGGGCGCATGAGTCTTTGAGTGAGTTTGTGAATGGGTGTATAAGTCTCTGACTGGGTATGTAAGTTGGTGTATGAAAGACTTAGTGGGTATGTGAATGGGTACATGAGTCTGTGACTGGATCTATGCGTGGGTGCATAAGTGTCTGAGTGGGTCTGTCTATCAGTGGGTGTGTGAGTGGAAGCATAATTGTCTCAGTGGGTCTGTGAGTCAGTGTGTGAGTGTCTGAGTGTGTTTGTGACTGGGTGCATGACTCTTAGTGGGTCTGTGAGTGGGTGTATAAGTCTCTGACTACGTATGTGAATAGGGCCAAGAGTTTCTGAGTGCATCTGTAAGTGGGAGTATGAGCCTCTAAATGCTTATGCGAGTACACACACGGGTCTCTGAGTGAGTCTATAAGTAGCTGTCGCATTAGTGTCTGAGTGGGTATGTGAGTGCGTGTATGAGTGTCTGAGTGAATATTTGAGTAGGTACAGGAGTGTGACTGTGACCAGCGAGGGTATGTATATAGATATAGATACTTTTTATTTCATATTTCCACCAATATTCACGAAGATGGTGCGATACTCGTGACTACCCCGCGATGGTACACGGGGAGCCGCGCTGGGAGTTGCGGTATTTTCATGAATATCACTTACAATTAAAAAAATCAATTTTGGACACACAACTTGCATCACCAACACCCCCATTTCTCAAACATGGGGTCAGAGAACCTCCACAGGTGACCCCTTATATATTAACTTTCACCAAAATTTTCAGCCCCGCGAACCGTTCCCGATCGCACAATCTGTGTAACAACTAAGTAGGCGGAGTGCGCGTAGCCACGCTACGAGGAACTCCACGAAGTGGTAAAAAATCTCCACCGAGAGCAGACGGAGTTGCTTGTTCTACCCGTTTCTATGACGTTTCTGCCATAAGGCAACGCGGATTGCGTGTTCTGGAGGAAAGATCGCATGAACTGCCCCATGCGGTCGCGCATAGGCATGGCCATCTTGTTTTCTTCTCTCTGTTATGGTGCTGGGGCCTACTTCAGTCCTGCCTTAATATTTTCAATCCTTCTTTCTCTAAACTTTTTTTCTGATATTTTTTATGTATTATCTTTCCCTGTTTCTTCTTAAATGTATATTATTTATTGTTTTCTACTTTTTGTGTGTTTTTTAATGCGTTTTGTACTGTTTTTCTATATTACTTGCTTTCCAATTTTCCACTCTATACCACTCTACTGTAAGCTACTCCACTGTATGCCACTCCAATCTCTGCCACTTCACTGTATTCCACTCCACAATACACTGTATACCACAACAGTCTACCCCACTGCACTCTACCCCACTCCACTCTACAACACTCAACTTTACAGTATTCCACTCTATGGACCCAGTCCAACAATCAAAAGCAACCTAAAACCTCTGCTGCTATATTATCCACAGAACCAGAGCTGACTTGAGAAAACTGGTGATGCTTCTAAAGGTATATGCAACAATTTCTGAGTGACACAACTTGTCGAGAAGTGTGATTACGGGTCCCAAAGATGCTGTGGAATCTCTGTAGTACGTCTTCAGCACTCATCAGGGGATCATCATTTATAAGGACTTCTAGCCTTAGGTTTGTATTAAAAAGAAACTCACCTCCAAGAGCTTGTCTGATGTTGTCAATATAGTATACATTTATCCAAGTATGTGAGTTAGGATCCCAATCAGATATGTTTCTGGGCACAAGAACAGCTAATTGGGGTGACTAGAGATAAGATCCTAGTGTGGTAATTCGCAAGCAAAGGCCTCATTCTTTCACAGTAAGAGGCATCCTGGCGACCCAGTACTGTTAACCATGTAAGGTCACAGAACACAGTCAAACAGCTTGATGTGGGTTTAAAGGCGCCTTGAGGTCACGTCTCCCACTTGTCTCCCCGATTCTACCATTTTTTGGAACGTTCCAATGATCTAACTTTCCTGCTATTTTGCACTATTTCGTGACACATCTTGCCACTGCGCACTACAGTTTATCATTACCAAGCGCACGTCCTATTTTGTTAGCAACAGTGCGAGCAAAGGGGTCATTGCCACGCAACGTGAAGTAAACTTGGCGCTGACGGAAATGTGCAACTTCGAGCAAGCAGTAATATAGATTTTCACTCAGCGCTGCGCTGTTCTGCACGAAAATTAGGAACCTGGTCAAGACTTTTTAGCTATGGCTTTACTTATTTTTACAGAAAAGCTTTCTGATTTATTTCTTTTACTGCTGCTGCTCCCATGGACGTGCTCCGCAGGCATATTCCCTATATAACTTCAGAACAGCTTTTAGCAACATAAAAAAAGAAAACACATTTCTATCTAATCAAACAATAGAACAAAAACTCAGTGGCGCGCATCCGATGCCCTGCACCACCTAAATGGATGCTCAGAGCACATGCCATTCCTTGCTATCTATCGACTTGAAAGCACTTCTCTTAAACAGCATTAACTCTAGAAGCGAGATAAACTCAGATAATGATCTGAAATGGGGAGATATACCAATTTTCCATGACCACCATAAAGAAATGCCACTCTGCAATACATTGTTCTGAACTGTATTAAACCGCAATGGGACACCCACAGGCTAGAGACCAGACAATATACTAATGGAGAAGCTACAATTCAAAAACAAGAATGTCATAGAGTACATCACCGAGAGATGCATTACGCCTGACTCATTGCAGATAGGTAATGTGGCACTCAAGTGTTTCAGAGTAAATAGATAAAGAAGTGTGGGTACCGCAGGTGCCACATAACTCTCTGATCTTTACTTCCCTGCGTAAATGTAATTAGGAGTAGGTTCATACCTGAGTTTGGGACAAAACCTATTGAATTCTTCCTGTTGCGTGTCAACCAAAATTTGCTCCATCTGTCCTTTGCAATACATCTTGAAATATGTGCATATAATGTCGAAATAAAGTACAAATCGTGATCAGTTTTAAAGTGTGTTTGTATGATGCCCCAAAATGTTTATTTTTTAAATATATCTAACCATTGCCTTATAAAAACAATTCTGCAGCTCAGCTCTATCCATTGTGATCAGTCACACATTTTTTCACATTCACTAATGTCTCAGGCCTATACAACTCTAAAATATGATTTTTCTAAACATCCGCGAGCAGTCCTGTTTTTTTTGTAAGTCTACTGTTAGAAATGGCCCTTTTTGCAGGGTTACCCCAAACCTTTTGCCTTCCTCCTCTTTTTCTGAGTCTGTTATGTTGGCTTTAGGACTCTGAGCACTTTACCACTGCTGACCAGCGCTAAAGTGCATGTGCTCTTTCCTTTAAACATAGTACAGTTGGTTTACATCTGTTTGGCATACTTGATTTACTTGTAAGTCCCTTGTAAAGTGGTATACCATATACCAAGGGCCTGTAAATTAAATGATAATAGTGGGCCTGCAGTACTGATGATTGTGCCACCCACACAAGTAGCCTTTCAAACCTGTCTCAGGCCTGACATTGCAGGGCCTGTGTGTGCAGTTTACTGCCACTTTGACTTGGATTTAAAACACTTGCCAAGCCTTAAACACCCCTTTTTTACACATAGGTCATCCCTAAGGTAGTGCTGTGCAGCTAAAAGGCAGGACATGCAGTTTTAAGTTTTTCATGTCCTGGTAGTGACAAACAGCTAAATTAGCTTTTCACTACTGTGAGGTCTACTCCTCTCATAGGCGAGCATTGGTGGTTCCTTAAAGCCCTTTCTAAGCATCGATTACTGATCAGAAAGGAGTAGCTATATCATGTTTCATATCTTTGGAATGGTGGTAATAAATCCTCCTTAATGGTAAAGCTGGATCTGGCATTACCATTTTAGAGATGCCACTTTTAGAAAGTGGACATTTCACCACTCATAACTTTGCTCTGTATGCCTGCAGCCCATCTCCAATACATGTCTGGGCTGGGTGACAGTTACACTTTGTGCAGTCCCTCTAGACAGCCACAAAGACAGGAAGGGATGGGTGTGACAGATGACTCATCTGCATTCATCTGCATTCTGACAGTCTTACTGGGCAGGAAAGGGGAGAGGTAGCTCTCACTTATATTAATTAGGCTGTGCCCTGTCCTCACATAAAGGGCTGATTACCCCTACAGATAGCCTGGCAGACTGGACTGGGTGGAAAGGGATCCTCATGCACTTCAGAGAACATCTTTGAAGTCACCCCCTACCTCAAAGGCACTTTTGGGTATAAGTACCAGGGTTCTGACCCTATCAAATCAGTACACTACTGGACCAGGGAAGAACTCTGCTGGAGTAAAGACTGATGTGCTGAAAGGATTGCTACTATTGCTGTGATTGACTGTTCTGAGGAACTGCTTCTCTGCTTTGCTGAGCTGTCCTGCTGCCTGCTGATCTCTGTCCTGCTGAGGACAAGGACTGGACCCTCTCACTTGAACCGAGAGTGACTCCAAGGGCTTGTTGGCTTGCCTCCTGTTTTCTGAAGTCTGAGGGACATAAAAGGCTTCCTGTAATCATGCTGGACTCTGCCATCTGTAAGTCCTTCCTACCCTTCCCTGAGTTGCCCCCTCCAGTCCTGGGCCGCAGAAGTGGTTTCTGCAGCTGATTTCTGCAAAGACTGACGCATTGCCACAACTGAGTGAGAATTTCCACTGCATCGCCCCTTCGACACTGAAGCAGAGGCTGCTCAATGACGAAGAATCCACAGCCTGTGTGGCTCAACTACAATGCTTGGTGTGGCTCGATAATGAAGCATTGCATTCACTTCAACAGAGCTCAACGACGAACCGGGATCGCCTCTGCACAGCTCGGCGACAAAGCAGTTGACTCTCGACGTTGACAAAAGCTCCATCCAAGGCATTTCTTAAGTGGGACCTGTCTGGGTCCTGTAGCTGGCCTGCCGTCGAGCACGATCAGCCCTATTTTTGACTTTGCATAGGTTCCTCGCAACCTCAAGTAACCTTATGACCACTAGTGACTTCTAAGCACTATTTTTGGTTTATTCTTTAAAAATTCATATCTTGACTTCTACTTATTGGATTTTTGTCATTTTGCTCTTATTTTAATCGGACAAATATTCTCTGTTTCTAAGCCCGTGGGGAGTCTTTTTGTGATTTTTTTCACTGTGTTATTGTAAGTTAAGTGTTACACAAATACTTTACACATTGCCTCTTAAGTGGAGCCTGACTGCTCTGTAACATGCTACCAGAGGGTGAGCACAGGTTAATTTAGGGTGTGTATCTAACTTACCTTGACTAGGTTGGTGAAACCTCTGCTTACTAGAGACCCCATTTCTAACATCTAATAATATAAACTTCCCTCCTAGTGGAAAATTTGCAGATGTAGGGTTATTGAAAATGCATTTCTGCATAGGTATTTTCCCTTCCCTTAAAGACGCTTACGAATGAAAGTATTAGCAACAATTTTCATATCTATTACACCTCAATAATGTAGCTGCCAGTTTAGAAGTGCAGTATATGTTTACAAACCATCCATACACCAGGATTCCAGGAGTCGTGATGACGTCAGTACCCGCGACGATCACGACTTTTTTACAGACTGAAAAACTCGTATATGCACACATATTATAGTATTTTTGGCACTAGGGGTTTATTACTGTACAGTCCAAACTCAAGCTTTTCTAGTGAGCTTCTATAAAAACCATTTCTAAAACCTATTTTCCATTTTTGTGGTGATGCTCGGACTCGCAACGACATTGGTGCCCGCGATCACCGCAGATACATCGTGAAAACAAAAAGCAAAAGCAGGAATTCAATAGCCACCACTAATTACAAAAATTACAACTATATAATTCATTCTAGCCATCAAACTAGATAACTCGCAATCTAAATAACTAAATGAAAACATTTATCAGTCTCTCAATATCTCTATAACAGTGTGTATTAATGATTCACTGGGTTATGTGAGTAGGTGCATAAGTCTTCAATTGGGTCTGTGACTGGCTGAATGAGTCCTTCAGTAGGTCTTGAAGTGGGTGCATAAGTCTCTGAGTGGTTGTATGAATGGGCGCATGAGTCTTTGAGTGAGTTTGTGAATGGGTGTATAAGTCTCTGACTGTGTATGTAAGTGGGTGTATGAATGACTGATTGGGTATGTGAATGGGTACATGAGTTTGTGACTGGATCTATGAGTGGGTGCATAAGTGTCTGAGTGGGTCTGTAACAGTCTTTATTTAAATGTTCAACAAAGATTCTTGAACAAACTTCAACTGCTGCAGAATGCAGCTGCCAGACTGCTTACTGGCACGGCCAGGTTTTCTCCCATATCCAAGGAAATAAGAAAACTGCACTGGCTCCCTGTATGGAACCGGGTGCGTTTTAAAGCCCTCTGTTTGGTTTTTAAAGCACTTCAAGGTACAGGACCAGACTATTTAAAACGGCAATTATGTGATTGTTATTCTAGACAGGTACCTAATCATACTTGTTTGCAACTTTGTGCTCGCTTGGGCTGATAATGTAAGAGAACTTAGGGGCTCATTACGATGGCGGAACGATCACCACCGCCGGGCCGGCGGTGGCGATCGCTCCGCCATCAAACTGAGATTTACCCACCGCCATATTAGGATGGCGATGGGTATCACGGCGGACGGAAAGTCCGTCCACTGCTTTTCTGCCAGTGGCAATCGCACCGATTGCCTGGCGGGCAGAGCAGGGCCCCTAATATGGTGGCAGTGCCTAGCAGGCACCGTCTGCCATATTAGGATGTGGGTTTTAGGAGGCCTTTCTATGGCGGCGATGCCGCCATGGAAAGGCTGGCGGAGATTGGGTTTGGGGGCCCGTTTCAGGCCCCCCTTGTGTTGGGGGGAGGTGTGGGTGCACTGGGGGGTACCCATGGTACCCCCCTGCATTTCAGTGCACCATGTGGCAGGCACAGTGTAGTGCCTGCCACGTAGTGCAGTGAAATGAACAACATGCTCTTTTAGACATCGCGGCGGTGCTGCTGTCAGCAGCCACCGCTGCAATGTTAACGGTGCGGAATCAGACTGCAGCGGTGACGGTTCTATCCTAATCGGGTAGGCGGGACTGCCGCATGCATGGCGGTCGGTTCCAAAAACCGCTACGATGGTGGGCAGATGAAGTCCGCCCGCCATCGTAATCAGCCCCTTAGTTAGGTAATGCAGACTAGAGAGACTCCTTTCCTTTGTCCTGTCACTAAGATAGTGGTAGTTAGTTAGTTACTTAGTATTAGTTAGTAATTTAGAGGCCCACGTCCTCTTGCTTCATTCCTTGACTCCTTAGTAGAACCTTTTTTGTAGTTCTTATAGTGAGTGAATAGCAACCAATCAATTTGGTGTATGCAATATGCATGCGTCCATCTATGCATTTAAGTCTAAATGCAGACTTAGTGAATTGGCCCGTCAAAGGGGGTTGAGATAATTGCGATAGGGATTGGAACTTAGAAGCAAATATAATTTTTTTGCAATACATTCCAAAGTCTTTGGAATAGGCGGGCTAGGTAGGTTTAGGATTCAGGAATCGGAATGGAACTGTTGAATAATAAAGATAGGACGGTCCACAACCGCGATACTAGTCTACTACTAGTGGATCTGATTTCGGAAAGGTCAATGTTATTGCAATTGCTGTTTCCTGTCAAAAAATCTTTTTGGAGCGATTATTTAATATTTATTTAACACCAATCATTTTTTGTCTCTTTAATTATGTCTCACATGATCGTCAGCATCCAGGGGAAAGAAGACGAGGTCTTCCAAGGGGGGTGCGGGAGCTAGAGGTGCCTCCCAGGGCCAGTAACGCACCTCATCAGATGGCTCTTCTGGCCCTAGTAAGTCCTCCTGTTGTTAAGATTAATATATATTTCCCTAACTTTGTCCGCTCCTTATTTTGTACTATTATTTCTGTTTCCTAATTTTATTTTTTCCCAAATCATCTTTGAAAATTCTGGTTATCCCTGCAATACCTACTAACTTGATTATTTATATTTCTAACGTCTGTTTTTTTTTACCTCAAACTTCCTCTGATTAGTCTGTCTCTAGCTTGCTTTCTTCTGATTTTCAGTCAGCTTTCCCTCTCCCCTTATATATTTTGTGGACTGCCTAGTGGTGGACTGTAAGACTCAGAGAACCCATTGGTCCTTACTACCACCAGTACTAGTACTACTACTCTGCTGTGCAGATTGCATTCCCAAGTAAGGTATTCTACGCATGTTTGTTGAGATGAGAAGGCTTTCTTTTACTTTCTCATGCTCAATCAGTATATGATGGTCACGTTGGACACCCCAAAGTTGTGTCTTCTTCTCGTCTAGGACTAGTATTATTAGCAGCAGTTGTTGATGAAATGATTACTGTGCACCATGGCTGGAAGGAAATATGAATAGGAGGAGGATGGCACCATTACATTTTCCAATTAAGAGCACCTTATGTTCGATTGTCCGCCCAGTTGGCCACTCTTTTTCTTTTCAAAAACTTAGATTCACCAATAGCTCTAGCCACTGAGTCCAGTGCTTTGGGTTGTCCTATTCTTGAGAGGCTTTTCAAAAATTGCCACCAACAAAATACCCAACCGGATATTTTATTATTTTTGATAGGACAAACTGTCTACTCAAGCCTGTGTACCCGAATTGTAGTGATGTGTGTGGTGTATGTATTGTTTTTTCAATCTTGCTAGTTAAAAAAATAAATAGGGGGAGGAGTATAAGGCATCTAAAAAATGTGCAATGTTTTTTCTAGGCATACTGACCACCAGTGCCAGGGCCAGCGGGGAAGGCGACGCCAGCCAGGAGGGATCAGATGCGGCAGCTGCCAGGGGTAAGCCAGCAGCAGTGGCGGGCGGTGGTAAGTATATTCCTTGCTTATTGACAATCGAATTTATACACTCGCTGCAAGGGTGTACACTGTACACTGTACTGTTGAGACTAATTTGTGAACAGCTGAAGAAGACACCCTTTACTTAGCATTAGCATTAGCGGGAGTTGAGTAACTAATGGCCTCTTCTCTTCAACTCAGCAGAGAATGTTTTATGAAGAAGACTAAGAGTCAGACCTTGATGGGTTGATGGAAAACGGAAAGAAGGATAGAAGGATGGAAGGACGGATGACATGTAATATATGACTGGCAGAGAAGGATGCGTGGGTGAAGGGGGCCCGGGATGCATATAGGTGGCTGATAGGATGCATGGGTTATTGAAGGATGGGTGAAAGGTGAACAAAAGGATGCCTACTTGGGTGGCTGAAACTGTTTGGGAGAAAGGAATCCTCCAGGGGGTTTGATGGGTTAAACTAAAAGGCAAGCAAGGACGCATGAGTGGTTAAATGACAAATGTATGTTGGTGAAAGGTTTGTTGAGAATAATAGCCATGTTTGGATGAATGGATGCCTGGATGGTATTCAATCATAGGTGAAGGCTGGATGAAGAGAATGTAAAAGAAAATGAAACCGTACAGGAGTAGCAAAGCCAAGGATGAAGAATAAAAATAATGTTAGAAGAACAATGCAATGATAAATGTAAAAATTCCTAGGAAGAAGAATAAACAAGGAATGTTTTTTTCCTAAGGTTTTTAATTCAAAGGTTTGAAGTTGTATTTCAGACTACTCCCTTGACTCTCAGTAGTTTGCAAGCAAAACATGTATATTATGTATGTACCCACCCATAATCAATCGCCTCCCTCCGACTCCGAGGCCCACTCCCTCCCTACGCATGTCATTTCGACAGTGTCAGCCATGGGTGGCCTATCGGCTGCATGGTTACAATAGTAGTACCTCACGTCACTTGACGTCGTGCCGTATATCATCATTCATATTAGTAATCATATCATCTGCCTTGTTTTAGTAGTCAGGGTGAAAGTGAAATTGAACCTTTGCCATTGATTTAACAGAGTATGGCCATGATAGAAAAAGAGATAATTGTGTAGTACAGATGCCCCACCTGCAGACAGTAGTAAAGTAACGCAAGTCTGTGACACAAGTATGTCTGTTAGGGCGTCAGCTGAGCTGGCATGCCTACAAGATTAATTTAGCTAAACAAGAGAGAGAAGAAGAATACTTTTCTACTCCATAGTGCCTAATGCCTGAAACTCTAATCACATCCAAATCTTAGGGGCCGAGGAATCGAGGATACCACAAATGTTATGTACTGCTAGTGCTACTGTGCCACTATAATTTTATGTGTATATTTTTATGTGTTACTCTTTTGCTAAGAGTATTGGCTACAATTGTCTTTTTTCTTTCTTGATATAGCTACTCCATCCTAACCCACCAGGCAGGAGATAGCAGCCAAGACCCGGCAACGGAAGCTGGCAGCCATAAGGGCCGAATATCGGCTGCTGGTGGCTCTTGTGGTGGAGGAGGCAGCAGCTGCAGCCTCCAAAGTCCCAGGCCCCAGTCATGCCCCCCTAGTGGCTCTGGTGATACGGCGTCGTGGTCCGACAGCTGCCCATCGCAAGTTAGCCACTGCTGATCCCCCCTGTTCACGTAAAACCTTTCAGCGCTGCATGCTCCTCCAGATGGCACGCCTGGAGGCCAGGATGGAGGAGTGTTTCAACCAGCTTGAGAGAAAGATCCGGCTCCTAGCCTACCGCTAGATGATAGACCTCTCTTGCCCCTTTTTTAATCTTTTTTTTGGTGGGTGGGACTTGTTGGGGAGAGGGTGGGAATGTGGGAGTTGGGGAAAACTTGGGTATTCTTTTTTATGGACATTTGAATTTTAATGGACAATTGGACTTAATTACTTTACTGGACATTGGTTGGGGTTAAGGAGAGGGGTGGGTCAGGTGTTGTGGGTTTCTTTCAATCTAGTTTATTTGTTAGGGGAATAAATTTATAGTTTTACATATGATGTAAATCTTTTTGGGGGTTTAGTCTTTTACATCGCACTGTTTCCTTTGCTGCAGGGCTGCAGCCATTTTTTTAAATCTGCTGATAGCGTAACACATCAAAAGATAGATGGGCACCCTCACTTGTCCTACTACTGTCAGTCTTTCCTCCTAGTCTATGCAGTCTGCAACTAACCCCTATGGACTCGGAAGAGGTGTGGGTGTGTGAATTAATTTCCATAGTATATAGATTATTGCACCTTGAATGAATTTCCTACACTTCTTCTCTATTACCTGTGATTAGGTGAAGCGATGGCTGCATGCTGATATTTTCCCAAGGTGCCATGGGGGTGGTAGTAGTAGACAGTAGGATCATGCCAGTGGACTAGTCAAACACTAGAAGGACCAGATTCTGAGGCGAGGTTCCACTCCCTCCTAGCCGAACTCACACTGTAGTATGAGGAATATTCATCACAGGGAACTAGATAATTAAATTTACAAACTGAGTTAATGTCGTTTGATATGCAAGCTTTGCAAAACAAATGAGACAGTCACCTTAGGGAGACCAGACTGAGTAGAGTACGACTAGCAGTACACAGGAAGAAAACTGCCAAACGAGAAAACGTGATAAGCAATGCTGAAGTAAAATAAAAAATAATCAAAATGGTGGGTACAAGTTACAAACTGAAGTCGACTTGAGCTAAGAAGTGGAGTGAACAAATGTAACCTTTAGTGCTGTAAGGATGATGATGCTGGCAATTATGATGGATTATGTTTCTCTGGAAAAAATGTGAATATCGAATACTGTCTGTGCATGGGTGGGCAATCTGATATATATATTGCCAGGGTGGGCTATAATTATACTTAGAGCAGAACTTAAGAAGATCCTCACCCTGCCTGCCCTTGAGTTAGTGTTGCTTTCACCACATCCTCCCCACCAAGTGTGTGATCAATTAATGGTGTAAATTTAATTTAGTCACACTAATAAATCACTCAGCTCAGGGGAAGAGGGATAGGGGTTCGATGAATGGATGGGAAGGGGGATATGAGGGAAAGGTTTGACAAAGACAAACACTTTTACACAAGTACAACAAATTCATTTTGGCGGCCGATCATCATAAATCTGTTATGGGAGGAAAAGTAAATGCATGCATGATGATAAGTACTAGACTAGTACAGGTAAATTAATTCCGTCTGCCTCCAGAGAGACCCAAGTTACATTATATTCTTGTAGTGGGCTTTGAAAGATAGCAAATCAAATTAAAATATCTATAGGAGTCAAGTAAACAAACATAAACAACACACACAGTTGTAATGATTGAAGAGAAAAAATGATACTGTTTTGCCAAATTGTGAGTTGCATCTCTGCATTCCTCGTGGTCTGTCCGTTAATCTTGGGTGCCTGGCGGAAGCGGTTCGGTAAGGTAAGTGTGAGTTGTTTTTCCAGTATGGTGCAGGGTAAGGGCCTGTAGATGGAAAAAAAATCATATTGAAGAATCAAGGGGAAAAGTTAAACTGTATAAAGGGCAACAAGAAGACTTTCAGAGGCAGCATGGCTAAATGCCTGTTTCCAGCAGTTACCTCTAACAACAGGCCCCCACCCAACCTCCATTTAGCTTCAAATTTGATCCAGACAGCACTGAGCACAGACACACAGCAACATAGCATTTACCCAATTAAGTAAAAAATCAATGCACCGCTATCAGTCAGTCACACCACACTCACCACCACAACAACTACACAGACATGTGTAGGTCTGGTGTTGTTGTTGTTTACCTTTAGGCCACTTCAAAGTTATCATCATCTAAATTGGTTGGTTTCAGTGAATTTGTAAAACCTCCATCTTCTTCTGGTGGCAGTTCTCGAAGTAGTCAAGCTCACACCCATGCCCTGATTCATTCCATCATCTCTGATCCTCCTGAGTCTGACTCCGACTCTGAGTATGGTGTCCAACTCTGTACCAACAGTGTCCCGAGTGAAGCCCGACTCAATGCAATGTATCGGCCTGTAGTAGTACAATTTTGTTATTGAATAACAAGAAGGGAAAGATTGACTTGACTGACTCACTTTTTATGTGTAGAGTAGACTAGAGTAGACTAGATTTGTGTTTGCAAGCTTTGCATTAACTAAGTGACTGGTCAGGTCTGAGTCTTTAAGGAGTATAAGTAAGCATAAAACAATAAAAAAAAGCAGTGTGGACAGTGTGGAGTGGACCCAAATGAAGGAATCTTGCTATCCGATCTTTCAAAGGGGAAGGAAAAAGAATAACCTTCAGGGGAAAATTATTGATCAGCCGTCGGTAGGCCATCACAACATTGTGAATCTCAATCATCATCACTAACACATTAAGAGTAACAAACAATCACCCAGTCTCACACTGCCTGCTGCCACCACATGAATCATCTCTTCTTCTTCTCAAGTCTCAACTCAAGTTGACAGACACATGATGATGATGATGACATATCATCATTCACAAGTTGACATCACAACAAACAACAATCACTCAGCGTGCAATGCATGCTATCATTTACCTGTTCTTCCTGTGTACTCACCGTGATCGATTGGTGGCACATTGCAGATCATCCATTTCTTTGCTGTAAATCGAATTATTAATAATCTCACATGTGGGGCAGTCCCTGTAGGCTAGGAGGAAAGGATAGCTAGATAGTCAGGGCCCAGGGTTGGAGGCAAAGGCAGGCACACATTTGTTTGTATTCTCCATCGAATGTCTGGCTTGAGGGAAATGGCTTTAGGATGAGTCTGGACTTCTTCACTGCACAATAAAATGTGTCTATGAGTAAGACGGCGTCAAAGAAAGAAAGTAACTAGAAAGCCTAGTTGCCAGGGAAGTAGAGCTCGTCCTCAAACTCAGGTGATTTGCCCAGAAGTAGGTCACCTAACACACTATTTCCATGACCTGAGTCGCTGTCATCATTTTCCTGCTGTGGTACTTCAGGTATGGTGTAATCCAGTGGCATAAAGTGCTGATTCATTTTGATCATGGTTACCCTTGCCACGTTTTGGGGTGAGAGACTGGTCCTTCTCACTGTCAGAACGGCACCAGCAGCACTGACAACATGCTCAGCAGAGACACTTGCTACGGGGCAAGCCAGATAGTTTATCACCAGCCTGCTGAGCACTGACCATTGGCGCCTTTTCCCATACCAATACAGCAATGGGTTTTGATCAAAGCAGACCTATGTTGGGTCATCCAGATAGGCCTGGACCATCCGCTCAATAGTCATGGGTGCTCCGCTTTGCTCGGCCTCTTTTGCCTTTGACTCAGCACTGGACTTAAGCCCTGCCAGTAGAAACCATTCCTTTGCCGATTTTGGGGCTGATGCTCCTGTTCTTGTTGTTGATCTTGTTCTTGCTGTTGGTGGTGGTTTTGGCTGCTGTGAGCCAACTGCACTGACCTCAGGCTCTGAAGTTGAACTTGAAGGCTGCCTTGCAGTACTTGTTGTGCCCTGGAGGAGCGGGCCTCTAATTCCAGGCCGTTCTTTTTCTAGCTCACTGGCTTGCACAGCTATCCAAGTTTTGTAGTTGCAACATCCCCATCTGAAAAAGGAATGAAAGTGTCCAGTAATGGTTTGTACTGTGGATCAAGAATTGTGGCACAAATGTAATGGTTGGATGACACAATGCCTCTTTAAAACCCTTGTATTTTCAGATAAGCGAAGGATTGAGCTCTCCACTAACTCATATTTCTTTCCTCCACACCTGCGTACATTGCAGACACCTCCTTTAGCTGTTCCTGTATAATGTGCAACAATGGGATAACTTGGCCCATGGTACAGTCCTCCTAGCTGACTTCATGTGTGAAGACCTTGAAAGGAAGCAGCATCTCTTTCAGGCATTTAACTAGGCCCCATTGGTCAATCTCACTGATTATGCCTTTCACAGTTGCATCCCCTCTTTGCATGATATATTCATTGATTGGTCTGTACTGCTCAAGCAGACGTTCAAGGATATAATAAGTTGAGTTCCAGCGTGTTGGCACCTGCTCGATGATTGCTTTAATTGGCATTCTATTATCACGTTGAATGATCCTCAGCTGCTTCTGGGATTTAAAAGAATGGCTGAAATGTGTCCAGGTTCTTCTGCAGGTGGTCAGTAAGTTGCTGACTCAGTCTTCTTTTTTCAGAAAGTCTTGAGCAATGATGTTAATGTAGTGCACCAAACACAGGACCCTGAAATAGCCACCAGCAGCCATGGCCTTAACTATATTACTGCCATTGTCCATGGCAACAAAACCAATGTTAAGCTCTCTTGGTCGCAGCTATTCAAAGACCATAGTGCTAAAGTCTTCCAAAATGTTTGCAGCAGTATGGGATTTCTCCATGGCAAACATGGCTACTGTAGCATGCTTCTGAGCATCATTAAAAATGTCAGCAGTGTCAACACCAGCAGATATATTTTCTCTAACCCCTACAAAAGAGATGTACATGTAATCAGTGGCTTGGCAACTGGTCCACATGTCTGTCGTCAGGTGGATAATGTGAACAGCACTCTGCTGCAAAGCTTGTCCAAGCAATTCCAGCACGTTGTGATGTAGTCCTGGAACAGCAACTCTGGCGAAATAGGACTGGCTGGGAACCTTCCATTTCGAGTAGATGGCTGCCACAAATTCAAGAAACCCCACCCCTTTCACAAATGAAAAAGGGAGAAGGTCCAGCGCTAACATTTTAGCCAGCTTGCGTTGTAAAAACGTGCCATTGGGTGATTGCGTTCGTACTACCCCTCCGGCCTAAACATGCCGAAAATAGTAGCCTGGATTTTTTTCTTTTTTGGTGCCACTGATGCAGGTGAATTCTTGAGACCAGATATTGTTAGGCTAAATGTCCATTTTTTCATTGTGGGAGTCACTATACTCTCTTGTCTTGGACCCCTTGGTGTCTCGACCTGACTCTTGTGCCATTGCAATGTTGCTGATGATGATGTGGGCGATACCACTGCACTGCTGGGGACAGGGCTGTTTTGTGTACTGGAGAAAATGTCTCCCTCTTCTTCACCTTCCAACGTGATCGGATCTTCACCCCCTCCACCAACAACACTTGCAGTTTTTTGGCCCCTAAGGTGCACCTCCCACTGGATCAAGGGGTGTTTTCTCAGATGGTTTGTTTGACGTCCGGTACCATAGTTTGTACCAAGCTTACCCCGACTAACACTAGCTCCACAAATGGAGGATATAGCAATGTTCACCTCCTTCTGGATAACCGAAAAGACGTCCCAAACTGGGAAGGTCAACTTCCTCACAAATGCTGGTGCCACTTGCAATGTCAGATGAACTGGTAGGTGGGCGTGATGTTTGACTCTCTGCAGTACCTACTGAGATGGTTCAATTGGATGTAGGTTGCTGCCGGGACTTTGTAAATATGGCAGCTGGAGGTGGTGTTGGTGGTATCTGTGTTGGTGGTATTCATGCCACATCCCTCAGAGCAATTTGGGATGGGGTAATGTTGGTCTCTACTGGGGCTGGGCTAATGTCCATGATGACTGGCTCATCATCATCCTCCCCTTCTACATCTACCTCCATAACTCTAAGGCTTTCCGGAACCTACCTTTTCCCTAGCCTTGTCTCTTGGGCATGGCGTGTCTCACTCTCAGACTGAGGTGGGATCCAAGTGGTGTCTAGATCATCAGACAGAGGGAATACATGCAGGCCTATGGCAAAAGCACACTGACTGCCTCCACAAAATGGCCACCAGCCACATAGTCACAACAACAAGCAGGAGGCCTGGAAAACAATGACCACAAGCAGGCCTATGGACACAGACTTTACAAAATGGCCCCTGGCCACATGGAGAACCAAGGCAAATGCTGGGTCCTACTATTACAAACACACTCACACACTGGCCAGACAAAGGAGGAATGCAAAACAACACATATTTAATGCAGCAATGGCAAAAACTAAAATCCACAGGGCTAAAAGGTTTTTTCTACTCCAAATTGTCATTTTGTGAAGGATTTGATGCTGCTCGGGGAGAGAACCTTCTCCAGATTGCAGTTGCGGTAGATTCTGTGCGTTCGGGATAGTGTTCTTCACAAAACCCCTGCCGGAAGTCCGCTGGCACACTCAAATGATGTGTTGGTGACCACAAACTCTCGTGTGACCATGCAGCCTCCTAGCAAATCTCGTGGCGCTCGCGAATGACTCGGAAATCTTGTCGACGATCGCGGGCACCTGGTAAGTCGCTCCCGAGTGCGCGAAAGCACATTTTGGGAGTGTGGAGTATATTGGCAACTCCGCATTCTATGCTGAATGCGGAGTTATCAAAACTCCACAAACTTCGCGAGCAGGGTGGATTTTTATGCCAGGGCTTAGTAACAACATCTACCTTTCTGCCAAATTTGGTGAAATTCCATCCAGCAGTTCGGGCTCTAGGTTCAACAAGGAAGACAAGTGAAAAAACGCTTTTCCTATGGAAACTAGGTCCTAACTATAACTACCTACCGGTGACTGGCAGTAGGTAATACATATATATATATGTACATACATTCAAAAATATATATATGTATCTATCTATATATATATATATATATATATATATATATATATATATATATATATATATATATATATATACATAGTGCAAGGGTGCATGCGTTGAGTGGAATGATTGTTTATGTGCAGGAACAACTCAGCACACATGGAAACAGCAAAAACGAGGAGCAATTAAACATTTCTCCTCATTGTGACAGGGTAAGACTAGGTCTTCCCTGGTCTTAATTTTGGCGCTGCCCCATATTTACGCTACCCTTATAAATATGGGGCAGCATCAAAACCAATGGGTGTTGCGGTGGAACGCCCAACACAACACCCATTGCCTGCCCCTTTCACGCTAAGTATAGCGTGAAAGGGTGCTTTATTCACAAGCCGGCGTTAAGCCACATTAAGTGGCTCAAAGCCGGATTGTGAATAAGGCGAAGCCCCTATCTCCACCACAATGTCGAGGAAACTGACGTTGTGGTGGCAATAGAGGCATGTAAATATGCCCCTATGTTCATTGGATTTAGTTGTCACCTGCCACTAAATGTAGACAAACATACATGTCAATGAAAAACTATAATAAACAGATTTTCTCTAAAATGCAATTATTGATAATGTTGTCCTGGATGCTCTACCACCTGGGCCCTATCTTATTCAGGTTGTGGAGAGTGATAGGTGTGGTCTTCATCTTCATCAGATTCTGTGTCCTCAGGCACCAGTGGAATGGAATGGAATGGAAAAGGCACTTATATAGCGCATGGCTACCCGGGGGCCTCCCAGCGCTTGGCTAGAACCAGAATCCATTAGCAGAACATTCAGGGAAATAGCAAGGTTTTTAGTTGCCTTCGGAAGGAGAAGTGGCTGGGTTCCCTGCGTAAATGAAGTGGTAGAGGCGTTCCAAAGTTTGGTCGCGTTAAGTGAAAAGAGGCGACCGCCACTTCTCGCCCTCTTGATCCTTGGGACCTCCACCAAGTGAAGCTCATCCGAGCGCAATTCCCTGGGGGCCTTGTAGCGACGAAACATTTTCAAGATTAAGGAAGACCCATTCCCTTGCAGAGACTTGTGGACAATACAAAGGGCCTTGAATCTGATTCTTTCCTTCACTGGAAGCCAGTGAAGGGTCCGCAAGGCCGGTTTCGCAGAGAGGCGATTTGATATTCCAAATAATAATCTGGCCGCGCAGTTTGGATTGTTTGCAGTTTCATAATTACTGCCAGAGGGGCCCCTAAGTAGAGTGCATTTCCATAGTCTATTCTGGACAATATCAAGGATTGGACTAATATTTTTTGGCTTGGAAAGGAAGAAGAGGAAGCACTTTGCGGGCCATTCTAAGCAGTCCATAGCAAGTTGCCACAGTCTTCCTAGCTTGCACCTTGAAAGTCAAATTCTGGTCTAGCCAGATACCTAAGCTCTTTATCTCGCTCCTGGGCGTTGGGACTGGTCCCATACATGCTGGCCACATGGTACTCAATGAAACATTGGAAGGATTACCCAGGATCATAATCTCTGTTTTATTTCCATTGAGTTTAAGGTGGGACGCTCCCATCCACTTGGAGACTTCCTCCAGACATGAATGGAGGTCTTGGGATAGCTGCTTGGCTTGATTAAGCGCGACGACCAATTGAGTGTCATCGGCGTAAGTCACCATTTGGATTCCAAAGGGGGCTACAATATCCGCCAGAGGGGCCATATACACATTAAAAAGAGTCGGACTCAGGGAGGATCCTGAGGTACTCCACAACGCAGAGGCATCGATCTCGAGGTCATCTCATCTTCAAATATCTGGAAGGATCTATCTTCCAGGAAAGAACGCAGCCACTTCAATGCAGTGTCGATGACTCCCGACTTCCCAAGACGGTGAATCAGAATACGGTGATTCACCGTGTCAAATGCTGCGCTCAGATCGAGAAGTATGATGACAGATGCCCCACCTGCGTCCAGAATCTTTCTACTTTCTTCAACTACTGCTAACAAGGCAGTTTCCGTGCCCTGTCGAGGTCGAAATCCCATTTGGGAAGGGTGGAGCAGATTGTTGGATTCAATAAAATTGGAGAGGGTAGAATTGACATACTTTTCAGCGAGCTTGGCCATCCCAGGAAGCAAGGAAATAGGGCGGTAATTGCCCAAGTCTCCTGGATCCAGGTTGGGTTTCTTCAAAAGTGTCTTTACCATAGCTCTTTTCCAGTTACAGGGAACTATTCCTGTACTTAATGAAGCATTAATTACATCTGTAATAACAGGGCAATTATCGGAGCAACCCTTACCAAAACATTCATAGGTGCAGGATCCCTGGGAGATCCACTTTTCACCGAGGAAAGCAGCGTCAAGAGAGCTTCCTGGGTGATTAGTGGAAAAGTTTCCAGCAATGGTCTAGTTGACATGACACCTTGATCCAACTCCTCGCCTAGTAGGTCGTATTTATCATCAATCTGAGGCAGGCATTTAAGAATGTTCTCTATTTTAATAGTAAAGAAATCCGCTTGTTTGTTACAGCGTTGTCCGGAAACATCAGGGGCCACGGACGGGGCAGGGGTTTTGAGGAGCTTCTTTATAATAATAAAGGTTTCTCTAGGAGAATTTCCAGCCGACAGAATTTTTTCCTCAAAGTAGGAGGTCTGAGCCTGTTTAATACCTGCTTTGTAAATTTCGATAGCTCTACGATATTCCAATTTTTTACTTGGTGAATAATCTTTCCTCCAACTACGTTCCAGAACCTTGCATCGCTGTTTAAGAATGCGTAATTTGGGGGAGTACCAGGGGGATTTATGCAAACCCTCTGTCTTTTTCATCAAGATTTTTGGGAGGACTGCATTCAACGAGTTATCTATCCAGTTGCAGAAGTCGTCATTGGCTACACCTGGGCTGGAATTCGGCTTGGGTCTAGTTTTTTCCCGTTCATGAACCCAACTGTCATAGTTAATGAAGGTTGTGCACAGGGAGCGATGACCCGAGGGCTCCAGGATAGGGGAATAAGAAAATGATCAGACCATGGGACAGGGATAGGGGCATCCCCTTTTAGGTTCTCCAAGTTCGAAAACACGGAGTCCAGGCAGTGCCCTTTAACATGGGTTGCTTGCGTGACCATTTGCGATAACTGCAAAGCCGTAAGATCCCGTGCAAGTTCTAGCGCCGTCACTGTCTCCAAATCAGCAAAATGTAAGTTAAAATCTCCAAGGAGAGTAAAATTAGCTGCCGTACTGGCAGAGTTAATAACTGTTTCAAGCAGGGATTTATAAAAGAAGCCCATCGCACCAGGGGCCGGTAAATCAGAATGCCTGTAAATGAAAGAAGTGGGGTAAATTCCAATGAAAAGTGAACATTTTCACAATCCAGAAGTGGGCTTCCTAACATGCGGCATGTAAGGTGGTCTTTATAGACAATAGCTATCCCACCGCCCTTGCCTTTTGACCTGTCCACTCTCTGTATCTGGTACCCCTGCGGGAGCGCTTGGATAATGTCAGGTTCCGAGCTGGGATTCAGCCATGTTTCTGATAGGAACAGGACCTCTGGATCATAATCTTTTAAGAGTATGGAGATCTCTGTGGTATGCTTGGGCAGGGAGCGACAGTTTAATAAAAAGAAGTTTAAAAGTCCTAGTGGATACGGGGGCTTAGTGGTCCTAATTATCTGAGAGGAGAGGGTAAACGGGCAATGAGGACACTTTTCCATGGATTTTCCACACGCGATCTGATGATAGCATGTAGTTCCTAAGCCATTGTTTAGCTGGTGGAGCTGAGAGCTCGAATAACGACAATTCCGAGGGAGGGAGATCCAGGGGTCCTAGACCCTAGGCCCGGTCGTGCGCGGACGGGCGCAGACGGGCTTGCCATAGGCGTGCCTTCGGCGCGCCAGCGGCGCGCCCGCTGCGCGCGTCCGCTGCGCGGTCGCGCCATTGGGCGCCTTTATACAGCACTTCCGGTGTCAGGAGCAGCAACTAGACCGCTGCCCTGAACGGAAGTGCTCCCGGCCCCTCCTACCCCTCGAGCCTTAACACAGCTCTTCCCAGTACAAACACAGTAAGTAATACAGATTTCAATAGTAGCAACAAGATTTAAAAAGATTTAAAAGAGATAGTCAGTAGAGTTACTTTCCGATTTTTTTTTTTAAAAACGCGGGTCAACCCGGCAGAGTCACTCTCCTCACCCGAGTGTTCTGCCCGAGTCCCGGTCAGCCTGTACGCGGTCGCGTCATTGGGCGCCTTTATACAGCGCTTCCGGTGTCAGGAGCAGCAACTAGACCGCTGCCCTGAGCGGAAGTGCTCCCGGCCCCTCCTACCCTCGAGCCTTAACACAGCTCTTCCCAGTACAAACACAGTAAGTAATACAGATTTCAATAGCAGCAACAAGATTTAAAAAGATTTAAAAGAGATAGTCAGTAGAGTTACTTTCCGATTTTTTTTTTTTAAAACGCGGGTCAACCCGGCAGAGTCACTCTCCTCACCCGAGTGTTCTGCCCGAGTCCCGGTCAGCCTGTACGCGGTCGCGTCATTGGGCGCCTTTATACAGCGCTTCCGGTGTCAGGAGCAGCAACTAGACCGCTGCCCCGAACGGAAGTGCTCCCGGCCCCTCCTACCCCTCGAGCCTTAACACAGCTCTTCCCAGTACAAACACAGTAAGTAATACAGATTTCAATAGCAGCAACAAGATTTAAAAAGATTTAAAAGAGATAGTCAGTAGAGTTACTTTCCGATTTTTTTTTTTTTTAAACGCGGGTCAACCCGGCAGAGTCACTCTCCTCACCCTAGTGTTCTGCCCGAGTCCCGGTCAGCCTGTACGCGGTCGCGTCATTGGGCGCCTTTATACAGCGCTTCCGGTGTCAGGAGCAGCAACTAGACCGCTGCCCTGAACGGAAGTGCTCCCGGCCCCTCCTACCCCTCGAGCCTTAACACAGCTCTTCCCAGTACAAACACAGTAAGTAATACAGATTTCAATAGCAGCAACAAGATTTAAAAAGATTTAAAAGAGATAGTCAGTAGAGTTACTTTCCGATTTTTTTTTTAAAAAACGCGGGTCAACCCGGCAGAGTCACTCTCCTCACCCGAGTGTTCTGCCCGAGTCCCGGTCAGCCTAGAAGGCCCTCTCTAATTGCTATGTTCTGCAATATTGTGCTGTATACTGCATTGTGTAGACTAGGGCTGGGCGTAGTTGGCGTAGCGCCACTACGCAGAGTTTTGGAAAAAATGTGTGGAAAACGAGCGCACGTCCTGAGGGTCCGTGTGCCCGGTACAGGGGTCCCTCGTGCCTGGGCAGGCTCCCCGATCTCCCCGGCTTGGCTGGGTTGAGAAGCAGGGACCGGCCCCGGGGACTGCGTTTCGGTCAGGGCCTGGGGTTTGGGAGCCCCCGTCCTGCCGCCTGCCAAGTGTCCATCTGCCCGGGACAATGGTCCCTGGTGCAGAGCCCCGGAGACCTGCAAGGGCAGGCGGGAGCCCTACCGCTGTGGCTCGGCTCGGGGCGGGCAGATGGCAGTCCTTTCGGTC